>JAGFPH010009366.1:24040-36282 GCA_018207615.1 Philaenus spumarius | reverse complement strand
TATCAATTTTGTTCCTTGTTCCGGGGACTGTACCTGAATTACTTTTGTTCAGGATTATAGTAACTTTAATTACATTTCGAAAGATATGCTCAAAAATTGAACACGGGCTTATGAGTGGGATAAATTGAGCAAAAACATTACACGGATAATGAAAAAATCATTTATCAGGAGCTTCCTATCAATTTTGTTTTTAGTTCCAGGGACTGTACCTGAATTACCTCTGCAACAGATTGTATTAAATTTAATTACCTTTCGAACAATATAGCTCAAAAACTGCACACGGGCTTATGAGTAAGGGAAATTGTGCAAAAACCTTACACGGATAGTGAAAAAAATCATTTATTTGGTAATTCTTATCAATTTTGCTCTTTGTTCCGGGTACTGTACCTGAATTACCTTTGCACATAATTGTAGTAAACTTAATTACCTTTCGACCGATATAGCTCAAAATTGGACACGGGCTTATGAGTGGGAGAAATTGAGCAAAAACCTTACACGGACAATGAAAAAATCTTTTATCGGGAGTTTTCTATCAAT
Source organism: Philaenus spumarius (assembly GCA_018207615.1). NCBI lineage: Eukaryota > Metazoa > Arthropoda > Insecta > Hemiptera > Aphrophoridae > Philaenus > Philaenus spumarius. The sequence continues at coordinate 35,745 of JAGFPH010009366.1, read as the reverse complement.
TTTGTTCCTTGTTCAGGGGGCTGTACCTGAAATACCTTTGCACAGGATTGTAGTAAATTTAATTACCTTTCGAACGATATAGCTCAAAAATTGCACACGGGCTTATGAGTGGGAGAAATTGTGCAAAAACATTACACGGATAATGAAAAAATCATTTATCGGGAGCTTTCAATCAATTTTGTTCTTTGTTCCAGGGACTGTATCTGAATTACCTTTACAACAAGATTGAATTAAATTTAATTACCTTTCGAATGATATAGGTCAAAAACTGCACACGGGCTTATGAGTGGGGGAAATTGCGCAAAAACCTTACACGGATAGTGAAAAAATCATTTATTTGGATATTCTTATCAATTTTGTTCTTTGTTCCGGGTACTGTACCTGAATTACCTTTGCACATAACCGAGGACTTTACCTGAATAACTTTTGCACAGTATTGTAGTAACTTTAATTACCTTTCGAACGATATATCTCAAAAATTGCTCACGGGCTTATGAGTGGGAGAAATTCTGCAAAAACCTGACATGGATAATTAAAAAATCATTTATCGGGAGTTTCCTATCAATTTTGTTCATTGTTCCGGGGACTGTACCTGAATTACTTTTGCACAGGATTGTAGTAAATTTAATTTACTTTTGAACTATATATAGCTAAATAAATCACAATATGTACTCGGGCTTATGATTGGGCGAAAATGCACAATTATCGTACACGAATAGTGAAAAAGTCAATTATTGGGACCTTTATATGAATTTTGTTCCTTGTTCTGGAAGGTGTACCAAAAAAACCTTTATACAGGATTATAGTACACTTAATTGTTGTTCGAATCGTATAACTCACAATATGTACTCGGGCTTATAAGTGGGCGAAAATACGCAATTAACTTACACGAATAGTGAAAAAGTCGATTTTTGGGACTTTTATATGAGTTTTGTTCCTTGTTCCGGGAGGTGTACCTAAAACACATTTACACAGGATTATAGTAAAATTAATTTTCTTTTGAATGGTATAACTCACAATATGTACTCGGGCTTATAAGTGGGCTAAAATGCGCAATTACCGTTCAAGAATAGTGAAAAAGTCAATTATCGGGATCTTTATATAAGTTTTGTTCCTTGTTCCGGGAGGTGTACCTAAAACACCTTTACACAGGATTATAGTACATTTAATTGTCTTTTGAATGGTAAAACTCACAATATGTACTCGGGCTTATGATTGGGCGAAAATGTGCAATTATCGTACACGAATAGTGAAAAATTCGATTTTTGGGACTTTTATATGAGTTTTGTTCCTTGTTCCGGGAGGTGTACCTAAAACACCTTTACACAGGATTATAGTAAATTTAATTGTCTTTCGAATGGTATAACTTACAATATGTACTTGGGCTTATGAGTGGGCGAAAATGCGCAATTAACGTACAAGAATAGTAAAAAAATCGATTATTGGGATCTTTATATGAGGTTTGTTCCTTGTTCCGGGAGGTGTACCTAAAACACCTTTACACAGGATTATAGTAAATATAATTTTCTTTTGAATGGTATAACTCACAATATGTACTCGGGCTTATGAGTGGGCGAAAATGCGCAATTAACGTACAAAAATAGCGAAAAAGTCGATTATTGGGATCTTTATATGAGTTTTGTTCCTTGTTCCAGGAGGTGTACCTAAAACACCTTTACACAAGGTTATAGTAAATTTAATTGCCTTTCGACTCATATAACTCTCAAATTGAACTTGGGCTTATGAGAGGGAGATGTCATGCAATTTCCTCGCTCTAACTTTGCCATTTTGGGTTTACTACAAATAGGCCGCCATTTTGTTTCAATTCAAAAAATAAAAATATATGTACCTTTCAAATCCTACAAGGACCCTTTCACAAAAAATTCATCATTTTTGAAGCATATTTACTACCTTTTAGCAAGGTTGTTAAAAAACTACCCCTCAAATTCCTACCCAAAAACGAAAACACTGTATAACTCCGCCATTTTGAAACGGATCGAAAAACAAAAAAAGTACCTTTTGAAGAATCGCACTAAGGCCCTTTGACCAAAAAATCAGAAATTTTGAAGCATTTTTACTACCCCTTAAAAATCCGGGAATAAAACATATATATATATATATATATATATATATATATAAAGTAATGATTTTTGGGTATAGTTTCCAAATGGTCTGAAACGGATAGAAACCAAATTTTAGCCTTCTCCGACCAACCGTTTTCAAGTTGGGTCGAGTGTAATAGCTCTTATTTTCTTCGAAAATTCGGCTAAAAACTGACAATAAATACATATCAACACCATACAACCATAGGCTACATAACATAATAGGAAACATTTTCAGAAAACGAGGTTACATCACCTCATATAGTACAAAAAATAGTTGGATTAAGGAACCTTCTCTGTGTAAAAATACTATTTATTAAGTTTAAAAAAATGTATCCGCCATATTGGGTCCGCCCATTTTGAATGTAACTTTGTTTTTTTTAAATGATGAATACCAAGAGAAAACCAACGGTGAAATTTGCATGTCCATTCTTTAACCGATTTTAAAATGGCGGCCAAAAAACAACGAATCGTGTTTTCCGATTTTGCTGCACTATTTTTTTTTAAATACTGATTATTGTTCTTTTGGAATTAGAATTAAATAAGCTGACAAACGTTATGCCACACAACGATATTTGGTTGGACCACTCGAAATCAATTTTGAAAAAATCAAAATGGCTGTAACTCAAAAATTTTAAATACTTCCAATTATCGTTGTGTGGCATATCGTTTGAAAGCTTACTCCATTCTGAAACCAAAAAGAATGATAGTTAATATATAATTTTTAAAAATAGTACAGCAAAATGGGGCAAAAACGGAAAACACGATTTCATTGTTTTTGGCCGCCATTTTTATTCGGTTAAAGATATGGATGTTTGTGTAAATTTCACCGTTGGTTTTCTATTGAAATTCTACATCGAAATAATGTATCACATAACCACATTCCTACTAAAAAAAAAACGAACTTACATTCAAAATGGTGGATCCAAGATGGCGGATACATTTTTTGAAATCTTAATAAAATCGTATTTTTACAAAGAGTAGGTACCTCAATCACATCTACCTTAAAATTTTCTTTATATACGAAATATTAATCCGTCTCCAGACTTTTCTCCAGCCTGTATATTATCAAATGTATACTTTTTGGGAAATGCAAAATCTGCGTATTTTAGCACTTATACCAAGTAAAATTCTGTTTCAGTTGCTAATTTCAATGTTTGACTAATAATATTAGTGCATTGTTTGGTTAATTATAAAATAATATTCTAGTTAAAATGTCGTGTTGATTTTATTTATTGTAAAAAGTTATAGAACTCCCTGTACGATGTGGAGTTAGGTAATATAATGTACGTTGCGCGTTGTAATTGCTTCTTTACATCACTCAGGGGGATTATACTACACGACTTCGCCTCGTTTTACAAACACCCCCTTCGAATGGTGTAAAGAAGCTGTTTCACAACGTCTTGTAACTTATATTTCTATTTTACTTTCTCACTATACTATAGTAAAGAGAAAGTATAGTGATCGCAAAAAATCGATGTTGAGATGTTTGTGGAAATATCCGTTTCGGAACCCCCTGAGTCCAAAAAAGTGGTTTTTACAAAATGTCTGTCTATATGTTTGTAAGTGTACAAAGCTAGAGAGAAAACTATTCAATCGATTTCAAACAAATTTGCACCAGACATGTCAATTAAGCCTGTATAGATGCACGAAAAAAGGTTTTTAAAATTTTTTTGAAAAACAACCCTCTTTTTGGTCAAAAAACCCCAAAAAAATCATTTATAATTTTTTAAATAAAAACCGGTGCAACGATTTTGATAAGATTTGCCTTATTTGTAGCCTTTAATGTACCATACCATATGCAAAAAACCGTATCTTTCAAAAAATGATCGTTTAGATAATAATAATAATAATAATATCTGATTTATGGGGATTTTTTTGACCGAAAATGGTTTTTTTTTCAACATTTGTCAAAACCTTTTTTAGTGCGTCTATATAGGCCTAATTGACATGTTTGGTACAAATTTGTTCGATATCTATTGAATAGTTTCCTCTTTAGTGAATAATAATATTTGTTATTACTTGCCCTCCTACTTTAATGTGCAGTTGGGGCCTACATACAGTGGGTTGGCGTTCGAAGCACGCAATGCATTATTTAATGAAAATACTCCCAATATGCGGGTTGGCGTGCGAAGCATGCAATTAATTTTGTATTGAAAATACTCACACAGGGGTTGGCGTGAGAAGCACGCAATTCATTTTGTATTTAAAATACTCACAACACAGGGGTTGTCGTGCGAAGCACGCAATGCACTGTGTATTGAAAATACTCCCAATATGGGGTTGGCGGACAAAGCACTCAATGCATTTTGTATTTAAAATACTCCCAATTTGGGGGTTGGCGTGTGAAGCACGCAATATACTGTGTATTAAAAATACTTCCAATATGTGGTTGGTGTGCAAAGCACTCAGTGCATTTTGTATTGAAAATACTCACAACAGAGGGGTTGTCGTGCGAAGCACGAAATGCACTGGGTATTGAAAATACTTCCAATATGGGGTTGGCGTGCAAAGCACTCAATGCATTTTTTATTGAAAATACTACCAATATGGGGTTGGTATGCGAAGCACGCAATGCATTTTGTAAAGAAAATACTCAAAATATGGGGGTTGGCGGGCAATGCACTGTGCGTCGGCCGCTTCTCATAGTGTTCAGTCTCAAGATCACATGTGCGTCCTTAGCAGTGAACGTGTTAATAATTTAAATATGTTTGTGAGAAAGTATGTGCCAGTTTCTGATACCGTATATTAGTGTTGAGCGTTGTTTGCAAATAAGTAGGCCTATACGTATGGACAATAAGCAAAAGGATGTACATTGATGCTAAATGTGAGAAGTGTTCCAGGATTTATAGATATACTATGAAACAGTGAAAAACAACAGGCAGATTAATTAGATGCACATCAGAAATACATCATTTTATAAAAATACTATTTTAAAACAACAATCATTATCTAAGCCTACATAAGTATGCTGAGGTTGATTTGCAACTCTGTAAATGTGTACAATTATAAGGATTATAATTCCACCATGCAGCTGAACCGCTGACGTGAGTTGAGCAAATTTCAAAAATTAAGTTGATAGGCCTATGTTTTTGGGTTTCAACCAACAATTTGGGAAATATTCTATTCACGACGGTGCTGAATAGCTAAAAAACACTCCATTCCGCATATTGGGTGTATCTTCAACAAACAAATCATTGCGTGCTTCGCACGTCAACCCCACGGTAGAATCCACCACATTTTTAACCGGGTACTTCTATGGTATTTTACGTTTTGATCGATTTTGGTTAAACCAAGCAAGCTATAAGGTCGCGTAAAAAACCAAAATGTGCAGAGTAACATCCTACATTTATATCTGTAGAAAAAACTCAAAAAAACAAATTCATTCTCGTAGGATAAATCTAAAAAAATACTTATTTCCGGTCAAAAAACGTACTTCCGATTGTTGGATTTTTTTATCTGACGAACTCGTCCGAGCGACGTAGACAACCAACTTGTTTACCAAATTTGAACCAAATCGGACTTAAAATGCGGCCGCTAGAGTGCGAACACATATATACATACATATATATATATATATATATATATATATGATTTTTAATGACACCCCAAAACGTCTTCTGGGGACCATGATCGGTCCTCATTTGCTACTCCCGACCTTGGGTCTCACCATAAGGGCCACTGCAAATACTGTAGCTCATTTTTTTAATGGAAATTCACTACTAAAACTGTAGGCCTATTTGTTAAAATTTTGTAATTATACACATCATTAAATATGAAAATAAAAATAAAAACATTGTCTTTTAATTGCTTTTTATTTCATATGTATTAGAAGTTATTAATATTATAATGAAGAAATTAATAATTGAATAATTATGTTTATATATGTTATACGAAGGTTTACGAATGTTTCGGAAGTTAAACGAATTGGTATCTCTTCTTTGAATTTGTATAAATGAATATATTGGTGATAAAAGGTTGTATTTATATTCATTTTACAACCTTAAAGCAAATATTATAACGTATCATAGGCTAAATATTAGTTCTTTAACTCATATTAAAATAAATCAACCTCACAAGACATTATATTAGTGATTGAAGATGTTAACATAACCCCAAACTGAAGCTTATATTACAGATGATGGGTGAAATCAGCTGTTACACTCGCTTTTATAGGAGTTGATTTTAAAAAAATTTAATTTTATATATCGTTTGAATATATTTATGAAAGGTTTCCACGAAGAAAAACCAAAAAAGGAAGTAGGTAGTTTAATCTTGGTAGGTTATTACATATATACAATTGTATATTTACTGAATTACAAAATCACACTAAATACAATAATATAAATGCACGGAAACTAAACAAATCTTAAAAAATAAAAATAAATATTTTAAAATAATCTAAGAAAAGCACATGTCCTTAATTTAATGATTTTTGTGAGTTGTTACTGCAATGCCAAATGTAAAAAATAGGCAAACTAGTATATATCTCTATATATAAAAATGAATGTTTTTTGTTTCTTTGTCCTATATAGACTCAAAAACTTTGCATTCGACCAATTTCAGTAAGAATAACATTTTAGACATTACCATGCTAAGGGGTTTCCCACCCCTAAACCATACATACACAGAGTGTTCATTTGAAAACTTCACACTTGTATTAAAAGACTTATAGCCCAAGTATCAAAATTCTGTAAATGGTAGTGTATAATATACTAATAATTGGAGGAATAAAACAAAAATGTATTTTAAAAATGTGGGTCCTCACCCCCATGCCTCCCTTGCCCAAAGTCAAAATCTTGACATGGCAACGTACACTTTGTGACACCTCAAATTGAAGCTGATAAAAAATTCTGTATTTTGGTGAAAACTAAATTTTTATCGGCCAAGCCGTTTGGCATCAGCAGCCAATAATGTTATTTCAATTTGAGGTGTCACATGGTATGCGTTGCCATTTAAAAATTTTGACTTTGGGTAAGGGGGCAAAACATGGGAGTAAGCACCCCCATTTTGAAAATATATTTTTTTTATTCCCCCAATTAGTACTATACACTCCCGTTTACAGAATTTCGATACTTGGCCTATAAGTGTTTTAATACGAGTTTGAAGTTTTCAAATGAACACCCTGTAAATTAATTGTATCTATATATATACAAGCGAAATACCACTCACTCACTCACTAACTGACTCACTCATCACGATTTCTCAAAAACTTCCGAAAGGATTGAAATTAAATTTGGTATGTAGCTTCCTCTAGGACCATAGGTGCTCACTAAGAAAGGGTTTGAAAAATTCGTAATTTTAAGGGGGTTTGGGGGCATTAAAGTTATTAAAAAACGATTTCTTCAAAACTACCGAACGGATTGGAATGAAATTTGGTATGTAGCTTCCTCTAAGGCCATAAGTGTGCACTAAACAAGGGTTTTAAAAAATTGGAAATTTTAGGAGGGATTGGGGGGTAAAAATGACTAAATTACGATTTCTCCAAAATTACCGTACAGATTGGAATGAAATTTGGTATGTAGCTTCCTCTAGGGTCATAGGCACTCGCTAAGTAAGGGATTCAAAAAATTTGAAATTTTAGAAGGGGTTTGGGGGGATCAAAGTTATTAAATCATGATTTCTTTAAAACTACCGAACGGATTGGAATGACATTTTTTATGTAGCTTCCTCTATGAGCTTTTTAGGGTGCTCACTAATAAAGGGTAAGACAAATTTTGAAATTTTAGGAGGGGTTTGGGGGGATCAAAGTTACTAAAATCATAATTTCAGATCTTTTATTATTATGACAATAGTGCTTTTATTATTTAAGATCTATATATATATAAGCCAAATACCACTCACTGACTGAAAACATAAAAAGAATACAATTACGTTAAAAAGACTGAAAATACCAACCACCACGGGCAACGCCTTACGGGTCAGCTAGTTATTTATAAATCTATGATTTAACAAAACTAAATATTCCAGAAAATATTTAGCTGTTCTAAGGCCTGAATGGATAGAGCAGATCTCTCAATACCGAATGGCGCTAATTGGCTCTCGAATATCTTTACAAGCATCGTCTATGTTTGATTGTCTGTACGTTTTAACGCTTAATTGGACTGATTCCAATCAATGTTTTTATAAAATCTTTGATGAATAGGCCTACTGTATTAGCTGTTCCGAAAATATAAGTTTGTAATGGATGATAGCGGAATGTGGGTAAATTTCAATGTCTACCTTATTTCTCTTTTTCGTTTGTTTATTTTTACCAAAATAATTATTTATTTATTTAAATCCTTCTACATCAATATTCGTCTGAAGAATCAATTTTGTTTTTTAATTTTTAGATTTGAAAAAAATTATAAGTGAAAACATCTGGTGTGCACATCACACAACTTTCCTTACCAAAATAGATGCTGTATCAATTACCAAATTTTTCGAGCGAGAGATTGATGATACCATTTTTCGAGTTAATAGGAGTATCCGTTTCGAAGAAAGCGGTACTAACTTCAAAACGGTTAATCCCACGGACCTGATTTTGGTCTCAATCGATTTCTCACCCCCAAAAATGTCAAGGTCGATACCAAACACGGCTAGTTTAAAAAAAGTCATTTTTGCCCCCAAAAAGGGCGTTTTTGGGGTCAATTTTTGAAAAAATGGAAAAAGTTGAGTGGGGTATCTTTTTTGACATTCTTTTGGACGCTGAATCGAATGAGACCATTTTCAAGTCGATAGGACCAGCCATTTCGGAGATACAAACAAAATAACTTGCGTTTTTGTAATAACTTTTTTCAACGAACTTTTAAGGGTATATAGCGTACATAGCGTGTTAAGGGGGTCTGAGTAGAGTATGTTAGCAAAGTTTAATCAAAATCGTTAGAGGGGTTTTGGAGTAAATACCAAAAATGTGCTAAAAACTGGTCCCACGGTAAGACACCAACTCCGATTTGCTTCAAATTTACATGGGTTAAATTGTTTACGTGTTTGAAGATATCCTGTAAATTTCAGCTTGATCCGTCCAGCCGTTTGCCCTGTGCACTCCGGACACACACACACACAGACACACTGACACACAGACACACAGACACACAGACACACAGACAGACCAATTGCCAAAAATGCATTTTTTGGACTCAGGGGGCCTTGAAACGTAAAGATATTATGAAAACTCGACATCGAATTTTTGGGTCGATCGCAATACTTACCTTACCTAGTATAGGGTAAGGAAAGTAAAAAACAAATAGAGGCTGCGTGAAAAATAAGGGACCTTTGGACATTTTAATGATGATGTTGTGAACTCTGGCTCAGAAACATTAAACAAAGTAATGGTAGAAACTTCTGAAATACCCTGTACTGTAGAGGTTTGATGTGGTTATATGATAGTATTATATTATACTGGGGGAGACGTTGCGTGCTCCGCACGCCAACCCCCAATGGAACCTTCTAAAAACACATGTTATTTATTATTTATAATAATGGTGTAGGATTAATAATAACCTCAAAACTAAGATAGTAAATAATGTTAAATTTTCAAATTAAATTATTTCTAATATTTTATAACAGCAGTTATAATAATGGTTTAAAGAACCAGCAAGGCTCAGGTCTACACTTTAAAAACCCTAACCTAAAAGCTAGAAATACAAAAATAATTGCTTCAAATTTTGAAATTAGCTGTTAATGGAAATATTGGAGCAAACACTTGTATTATCTGTCATTTTATTCAATTGGTTGCTATGGTAATAAATGTAAATACATGGGTTGGTTTATCATTCTAGGCCTAACCTAAGAATTCTTTTCCGACTAAATTTACAAATATTGAAATAAAAAAAGGTTTTTATCGAAATTAATTATAGCCTATGTTACTTAGGGATATTTTATCTTTTTATTAGTAAAACTATTTCTTAAATTGGTTCAGTAGTGCCAGAGATTACCCCCTACATACAAACAACAACAAAAAAAAAAAAAAAAAAAAAAAAAAAAAAAAAACAAAAAAACAAACTTAACCTCTTTAAAATATTAGTATAGACTAGTAAGCCCCCCCCCCCCCGTGTAAAATCACACTCACTTTAATGAATTACACATCAGAAATACATCATAAAAAAAAGTACCTATATATTTAAAAATAACAGACTTTAATTTGTACAGTTATATGGATTATAAAACTGCAGTTTGTTAAAAAAATGTATGTGTATACATTATTATATATCAAAATAAAGATAAAAATACTATCTTTTAATTGATTTTTATTTCATATTGATAGATCAAATGATTTAGAAGTTATTAATATTATAGTGAAGAAATTAATAATAGAATATGTTTTTATATGTTATACGAAGATGTACGAATGTTACCGAAGTTTAAAAGAATAGGAATCTCTTCTTTAATTTTGAATGTACGAATATATTTATGATAAAAGGTTGTATTTATACTCAGTTTATAATCTGAAAGCACACTTATAACGTATTATAACATACATTAGTTCTAAAACTCATATTTACAAACTTACAAAACTCATATTTACTAAACTTCACAAGAAATTATAATGATTGAAATTGTAAAACTAATCCCAAAGTATAATCTACTCTGTTTTTTTTTTAAGTATTATAGATAATGTGTAAAATCAGCTGTTATATTAAATATTAATCACGTACGAATGTATGTACGTACGAACGCACACTCGGTTTTATGGGAACTGACATTGTTTGTTTCAGATTGTGGCAGGATGTTGACTTGTGCATGTGTACCAACGTTGTAGGTGAGTTTATCAGTTTTACAAATTAAAACTTATTTACTTAAAGTAATATTAGCGTTTATCATATAATTTTGTTATTGCTATTTTCACTTTATTACAAGTGTGTGCTTATTACGTTTTGGGTCGAAATATGTTAGCTGAACGGTGAATGGTGGTATAGCAGCGTGATACGACACTATCTATATCTATACATATAAATAAAATTAAAGTGTCTGTCTGTGATTTCAAAATATAAGGTTTTTCTAAGAAAATATTTTTATTCACACATTACAAACTTAAAGACACATTTATAAATTTGTTGTATGTTTGTTTGGCCCGGCTAATATCCGTAATGCCATTACCGATTTTGACGAAACTTTCGTTAACATGTAGAGGAAAACGCAGAGAACATTTTAGGCTACTTTTTATTCCAAAAATATTTAAAATACCCGTGAAAAAATTTACAAAATGTAACAATTATGGACAGAATTATGGATTTTGTAGACAGATGTTGGGGATATTTCCTGTTAATTTTGATCTATGTCTTACAATATGTACAGGTCACAGATATCCCTACCATCCAACTTAGATCGAAGTGACTCCGTCCTAATTAAGCACAATTTGCGTAAGAATTCCTATTCCTATGTAAATATTATAAACAAAATTAGGGATGTTTTAGTTTGTATCGGCATCACCATGTGTCACCCCGGGGTTGGCAACCAAAGCGTGCAGAGGCAGGGCCTCTAGTTTAAAAATAAAGTGAATAAAAAAGAGAAATAAATACAAATAATAGTAATATACAAAACGATATATTTTTTTAAGTTAATTTAATTTGTGATTGATATTTTATTCAGGCAGAAATGTATGGTTACGGATATTTTATTCAG
>JAGFPH010009366.1:11644-24030 GCA_018207615.1 Philaenus spumarius | reverse complement strand
GGTTACGGATATTTTATTCAGGCAGAAATGTATGGTTACGGATATTTTATTGAGGCAGAAATGTATGGTTATGGATATTTTATTCAGACAGAAATGTATGGTTATGTATATTTTATTCAGGCAGAATGTATGGTTACGGATATTTTATTCAGCAGAAATGTATGGTTACGGATGTTTTATGGAGGCAGAAATGTACCGTTATGGATATTTTATTCAGGCAGAAATGAACGGTTATGAAATAGCGACAATAACGTACCGAGTACATAGGTTCGGGTTAACATTATGTATCGGAGTAGGCCTACATGCGAATAATTGCATTCGGTTAAAATGAACAGTAGCTCGGTTTCACCCAGCAAATTGTATCCATCAATCTATTCCTGGGAGTGATTTCCTATGGGGGTGGGGGGGATGGGCTCGGTGAGGTGAAAATAATGTAATAGAGACAAGGGTGGTTAAGGAAGCGGAATGGAATCGCAATTTGCCTCTAGTGAAAGTAGTTGTAATTTAGCTCTAAGTGTAATTCAAATATCATTTTTAATATTAAAATGTGTTTATTACCTTAAATGGACCGTCACAATCTTTGTTTGTTTGTTTTTTTTATATTACCAGTTTTAACATTGCTTTGACGTCATCGTCAGATATTCAAACACAGTCATAATAAATAACACGTAACACACACTATAAAAAACACTTAAACGAAAACACTATACAAGTTTTTAACACAGAAATTTTTTGACAAGTTTTTCTGTGTTAATGTTAAAAACTTGTACAGTGTTTTTGTTTAAGTGTTTTTATAGTGTGTGTTACGTGTTATTTATTTATTATGACTTTGTTTGAATATCTGTCGATGACATCATAGCAATGTCGAAACCGGTAATATAAAAAAACACAAACAAACAAGGATTGTGACGGACCATATAAGGTAATAAACAAATTTTAATATTATTATACAATCCTGGAGGCTAGAAGTCCAAAAATGTTTAAATCATTTTTAATATAAATGCTGCACCTAAGTTGTAATGTATTCGGGATTCTTTTAGAAGACTTTTGGTTGTTTGTATTGTTTTTTTAATTTTTAAAATAAAATTACATTTTTAAGGGGCTGAAAATGAATATATATCAAATTGACCTATGCAATATTATAAAAACTGTAAGTACGGTTTTTAACTATTTATAAATGCGTTTTGGTTGACGGAATTAACACCTTAATCCCAATAGGCCTGTTGGAATTGTACGGTTGTGTATTCTTCACTTTCTCCCGAAGCTACCGCAACGATTACATGATAGTTCCCCACACTGACACTTCCACACACTGCCCAAAATACTGACATTTCCCCACAGCCCTTGGACGCAGCTACCTGTTTAATGATTAAGAAATAATCTCGACAGACAATTACACTAAACCCCCGCCCTAAGGCTATAGGCTTCAGCGATCATCGTTACAGCCGCACCAGTGACAATGCACCTTAACATAATACTCCTTTGGAGTGAAGAAAAGCGCTCGGTTTATGTACTTCATTACTAACACCTAACCTAACCTCCCCATAGTAGCCTTTGAAGTATAAATATAGCGTAAGAGTAGCCTTGAGGGAGGGGGGAGGGAGATGTGTGTGGAAATGTCTGTCGAGATTATTTCTGTGTCATTAAATAGGTAGCCACGTCCAAGGGCTGTGGGGAAGTGTTAGTATTTTTTGCAGTGTGTGGAACTGTCAATGTGGGGAACTGTCCGGACACCACCGCAACAAGTAACTTTATACTACGGGCAAAACTGAGCTCAAATTTCGACTTCCCAATTAATTGTTAATTCTTTTTAAGATACACAACTCTCCCAACTAACCCAAACAAACTGATTTTAACCCAGAATTACAATAATTCGACCACGCAGCTGGACCGCTGACGTGACTTGAGCAAATTTCCAAAATTAAGTTTATATGCCTATGTTTTAGGGTTTGCAACCAACAATTTGGGTAATAGGTCTACTCGCGAAGGCGTTGAACAGCTGTATGTGTGTATGCAATATATTAGTAGAATTTGTTTTGCGCCTAGTGGCCTCCCGAGTTTGCACCACTTGGCTTCGAACCGGGTACTTTTATGGTATTTTACTTTTTGGCCGATTTTGGGGGAACCAAGCGAGCTATAAGGTTGCGTAAAAAAGCAAAATGTGCAGAATAACATTCTGAATTTACATTAAAAAAAAAAAAAATGTAAAAATTTTTATTCTCGAAGTAAAAATCTCAAAAAATAGTTACTTCCTGTCAAAAAACGTACTTCCGGTTGTTGAATTTTGTTGGCTAACGAACTCGTCCAAACTACGTAGACAACCAACACGTGTACCAAATTTGGACCAAATCGGACTTAAAATGCGGCCGCTAGAGTGCGAACCCATATATACATATATATGAATTTTAATGACACCCCAAAACGTGTTCTGGGGACCATTCGGTGCTCATTTGCTACTCCCGACCTTGGGTCTCAACATAAGGGCCACTGCAATAGCTCATTTTTCCTATGGAAATTTGCTAATAAAATAATTATGCCTTTAATATCCACAATGTTTCCTCACCTTTACTCTGTCCTTGTGGCTCCGGATCTCGGACAGCTCAGCTCCCTTGCCCTGACGTCCACCTGGGCTGGCACACCTCACGGTAAAAGTCTCTCCTTGACGCTCACGCCGGCGTCTACATCACGAAGCCTCCGCTCTCCCAAGACCTCTCTTCTCGCCCAAGAACTTTCCCGAAAATACCTCCTAATGTGTTCTCCCTATTTTAAAACTCTGTACCCCCTCTCAGTTTTCCCAGTTTTGTCTTTGTATTACTACGATGGTTTACTTATCAAAGCCAATCAGAAATTTTTACATAAGGTCTACTTACACAACTACAACTACCTACTCTATATTACATAATTGCGCAACTCTGCTATTGTCAAGTTGTCAGCAACTCATTCTATTTCGTAACAACAGGGAATAACTAAATTTTAAATACAAATTTTGTTCCTATGAATTTTGTTCCTTGTTCCGGGAACTGTACCAAAAATACCTTTTACGCAGGATTAAAGTAAATTTAACTGCCTTTCGAGTGATATAGCTCACAATTTTTACTCGGGCTTATGAGCGGGAGAAATCATGCAATTTCCTCGCTCTAACTTTGCCATTTTAGGTTGAATCAAATAGGCTGCCATTTTGCGTCGAATCGAAAAATAAAAAATTGGTATCTGAGAAATCCTACAAGGACCATTTCACCAAACATTCAGCCAATGAAGCATATTTACTACCACTCTAAGGTGGGGAAAAACATATACTTATACACTCCTCAAATCTCTAGCCAAACACGATTAAACGGTCTAACTCCGCCATTTTTCATCGGATCGAA
The DNA here is from genome assembly GCA_018207615.1 of Philaenus spumarius. Classification (NCBI taxonomy): domain Eukaryota; kingdom Metazoa; phylum Arthropoda; class Insecta; order Hemiptera; family Aphrophoridae; genus Philaenus; species Philaenus spumarius. The sequence continues at coordinate 20,662 of JAGFPH010009366.1, read as the reverse complement.
AAACATCTGAAAAATCCTACTAGGACCCTTTTACCAAAACATCAGTAATTTTAAGCGTATTTATTACCACTTATCAATCCGTTAATAAAACATATCTATACTTATAAAATCCAAATACCATTGACTCATTGACTCATCACAGTTTCTCCAAAACCACGAGGCCTACAAACATTAAATTTGGCAATAATACTCTTTATAGGCTCTAGACGCGCACTAAGAAAGGGTTTTCGAAAATTCGAAATTTTAGGGTGGTTTTGGGGGTCAAAGTTACTAAATCACGATTTCTCAAAACCTACCGAACGGATTGGAATGAAATTTGGTATGTAGCTTCCTCTAGGGCCCTAGGTACTCGCTAAGTAAGGGTTTTTAAAAAATTCGAAATTTTAGGGGGTTTTGGGGTCAAAGTTACTAAAAAGAAACAACGAACGGATTGGAATGAAATTTATTATGTATAGCTTCCTCTAGGGCCCTAGGTGCTCGCTAAGAAAGAGTTAAAAAAAATTGTTGGGAGGTTTGGGGGGGTGTCAAAGTTACTACTAATCCTCATAAGAAATACATAGTGTAATATATTTATTGATATAATATGTTTTTTGTTAATTTACATTTAACTTTGATTTGTCTATCCGTGCAAAGCCGGGTCGGGCCAGCTAGTATATATATATAATAATGAATTTTGGGTATCGTCTTCAAAGGGCCTGAAACGTAAAAAAACGAAGTCCCCCTCCTCCGGACCAACCGTTGTCAAGTATAGCTCTTATTTTATTTGAAAAATCGGCTAATTACAAATAGAAATTGTTTTATATAATGAAATCAGCTTTTAATGGAAATACCACTGATACAATAATCTATGTGAAAGTTCTGGGTTTACAGTTAGTTTTTAAAGATGGATTGTTCGAAATGTTTGCAATTACAATAAAGCCGCGGTTATCCGAGCCCCGACTAATCGAGTTCCTTTTTAACCGAGGTAGTAAAACAAAATAAAAAAAGTTCGGTTTGAGGTGGACGCGTGCGTTAAAATTAATACATTTATGTTCTTACCGTCATCGTTATCCTATTCGTTGTTTAAGAAACGTGTTGCAGCTGTTTCACGATTGATCGCGTTTTCGAAACCATTGCACACGAAACACATTAAAATAAAAAACACACACAGTTCACACGCAATAGTTCTAAGTCCATTGGGACGTCGTCAAAAATAAAACAGCACACAAAAATACACAAAACGTCCGACATTTTTACAACTTGTTGGCCAACAGAATACATTAAAATTTAGTTTATAAAGTTAATAATTTCGTTTTAAATAGTTTTATAATTTCGTTAACCTGTTTTTCAAACACACACAGGATGTGCATTTCGAACACACTACACATTTTATAATACATACTCACATAGACTTTTTATATATATAGAGAGATAGATAGTTATTTTATTTTATAAGTGATGACTTTTACAATATATGTATAGATAGATTTTACAATATATAGCTTTATTAAATTCGTTGGCAGAGACGCAGTTCAAAACACACGGTGCTGAGGAAAATACCTCCGGGCTTTTGTTGGCATAGTGACAATGAAGCGTCGCTTGGGTAAATACATCATTTCTGAATTATCTTGTGCATACTTTCTCAAAATACGACCACGTGTTTCAAAACAACTAGGAATTTTATGAATTCCTTGTGGACGGCGTATATGTACTGCTAGTGGACCCGCAATGCTTCGCTATTGCTTGATTTGATTTCAAGGGCAGTTATCCAATTTCATCCCGTTGACTTAAGTGATCAAAATTGCAAATAGTTTTGCAATCTCTTAAAAATAATATTACATAATTTTGGTTCTATAGCTTGTATGAAATTAGTTTAATTTGTATTCATTCTATAGGGGTAGCAACACCGTTTCAACCCCTTAGATCGGGATAAAAACTATTCTATATTTTAAGGTATAGTAAAGCACACATATTGAAGAAGAAAAATTCATTAAGATCGGTTGAGTAGTTTCGGAGTTCATCACGGACAAACACCATGCCAATGGATTTTATCTACAGATATAGATTAGTATAAGATAATGTTTAGTACTTAACGATACAATTAATTAAATATCAAAATAAAGAAAAAATGTGATATTTTAATGGCTTTTAATTTCATTCAGATTGTTCGATTATGTTTCAATATAATTTGTTTAAACTCATGGATGTTTATGGTTATGCATGGTGTCAACTAATTTGTTTAAGATTATTTTTTTGAAAGCGAAAATATGATTTGAAAAGTATTAAACAATTCATAGATAAGATATATTTTATATAAACAATATTTTAAACAGCATATCTCTAAGTATATAGATATGTAACAACCGATGTTTCAATTGAATTATTATAATTGCAGTAAGCACTTTTCGTTTATTTGTTTGTGTTTGTTTTTAGTTGTTCAAACTAACCTAAAAAAGAAGTTGGTTTGAAGAATATAAAACTGATTTTAAATTGGCTAAGTAAAGTTGACATGGTAATGAATGTAAACAAACATTTGTTGCTAAGCTTTTTATCTCAACAGCTGTTTTTGTGAGTTATGGTCTTCAGTTAATACAAAAATCTCATCGAAAAAAGCATGTACATTTTTCCCAAATTATAAAATTTTCCAAAAACTTTTCAAATTTTTCTTTCCATCAAAACCTAATTCGGACTATTACGAACACTTTAAAACAAAAAATAGCCAAATTGGTCCAGCCTTTCTCAAGTGATGCGCTTACCAACGGACAACATTTAATTTTTATTTTATAGATAAATTATATTTCTTAGGTTTTGAAGGCCTAACATAAAATTGCATTAAACTTTTGATACAAATCAATAATGTGCCACAGTAATTATGTTGAATTATAACAAATGTTTGAATTATATTACAATTCATTGATTTTTCCTTTGTGTTTGTGTTATTTTGTTAAAGCAGCCTAAACAAGTTGTTGGTTGTGAAAAATAACTAACTAATTCTAATGTGCTAATTTGATTGCTATGGTAATGAATGTAAATGTATTAAAAAACGTTATTTTGGTTTAATATAAATAGCCCACACCTAGAATTGTGTTGCTGAGCATTTGATACGAATCAGCTGTTTCATCTGTTATAGAAGTGCTTATGTGAGTGATGAATTTTCGCATTTTCTACCCTTTAAATTCCAAATTTTGCAAAATCTTTTTTTAGTGCACCTCTAAATTATTGGATTGATGTACCTTACAAATTTCAAGTCTCTAGCTTAATAAAAAAAAATAAAAAAACAACAAAATGTGTATTTCAAAGTGCTTGATCTAAACAATTGCTTTCAAATCGATTTCGTAAATTTTATTTTTTACAAAATTTTCTCAGATGTCGACTTAAAATTTACGAAATCGATTTGGAAGCAATATTTTTTCGTCTCTTGAATTTTTTTCTAAAAACTCTTCATTTTCGAGATATTAGCAACTTTATGTCGATTTATTTCAACACGTTCAGAGCCGCCATTTTGTTTTGGGTGGTCCGATTTTTATTTTCTTTATGTCATTTTCCTAATCATAAATATACATTTAAAATATGGTACCACATGACTGTACTTCCCATTTAAAAATTTTGAGTTGTCCCCAAAATCCCCCATTTTTAGGGGACACTCAACATTTCCGATTGCTTCAAAAGATACTTTGGGCTAAGTTAGTATCGTTCCCCAAATTATATTTGTTTGTTTTAACAAACACAAAAGTTAAAGGGAGAGGGTTGGACTTTTAAGACACCTGGTATATATTTATATAACATTTTTAATGACACACCAAAACGTGTGCTTATTTACTACTCCCGACCTTAGATCTCACCATAAGGATCAGTGCAACAGATCATCTTTCCTAAGGAAATTCGTTAGTAACACATCTTAATTGTAACAGAACAGAACAGATTGGTCCTTCGGCACATGTAGGAATACATACATTGCAATAGACTTCGTCACATACAGGCTAAATTTAGTCATTAAAACATAAAACAACATGACAGATGACCCAGGCACACTAACTATTGATTTCACAAGTTAAATATTCCTCCAAGTTATAAGATTGGCTCTTTCAGCCAATCGTAAAACAGTATATAAATGAACACTCAACAAGTATAAGTATGTAATCTATATATATAAAATCCAAATACCACTCACTCACTGACTCATCACGAAATCTCAAAAACTACCGAACGAATTACAATGAAATTTGGTATGTAGTTTCCTCTAGGGCCCTAGGTGATCGTTAAGAAAGGGTTTAAAACAAATTTAATCTTATTGGGGGGTCAAAGTTACTAAATCACGATTTTCCAAAACTACCAAATGGATTGGAATGCAATTTGGTATGTAGCTTCCTCTAGGGCCGTAGATGCACGCTAATAAAGGGTTTTTAAAAAATTCGAAATTTTAGAGGGGTTTGGAAGGGGTCAAAGTTAATAAAAAAACCAAAGAACGGATTGGAATGAAATTTGGTATGTAGCTTTCCTCTAGGACCGTAGGTGCTGTCTAAGAAAGGGTTTAAAAAACTCGAAATTTTAAGAAGGTTTGGTTGTCAAAGTAATTAAATCACGATTTCTCCAAAACTACCAAATGGATTGGAATGAAATTGGTATGTAGCTTCCTCTAGGGCCGTAGATGCTCGCTAGTAAAGAGTTAAAAAAAATTACAAATTTTAAGGAGGTTTTGGGGGTCAAAGTTACTAAAAATTCCCATAAGAAATACATAGTGTAATATATTTATTGATATATTTTTTTGTTAATATACATTTAACTTTGATTTGTCTATCCGTGCAAAGTCGGATCGGGCCAGCTAGTAATGAATATAATTATTTAAGTGGATTAAGTATATTATATCCTTTCACAACAGATATGAAAGAAGAGGGGATTTAACTCAAACTTAACTTAACTCGGCCTCCACAGTTACGATCAAACCAGTGCATGCAGCACATGATATTTGGCGTTATGCTTAAATACAGAATTAGTGTTGTGTTGTGTCTTATTGTGTTGCATGTTTTTATATACTTTGATGACGACCTCTGATGGAGTGATTTGACGTAATGTATGTGCCTGAAGATAGAAACAGTGTTTCTGAAACCGCGGTAGCCTCAACGAGGTGATCTACAGACCACAGACGGTGTACACAGGTACAACAATTTATTTTATTAGCGAATTTCCATAGGAAAAATGAGCTATTGCAGTGGCCCTTATGTATTGCAGATTATGTATCTGCAATACGCAGTGCATTATGTATTGAAGATACTCCCAACATGCGGATTGGCGTGCGAAGCACGCAATGCATTGTGTATTGTGGATACTCCCAATATTTCGGAATAGCGTGCGAAGCACGCAATGCATTGTGTATTGAAGACAATCCCAATATGTGGAATGGCGTGCGAAGCACGCAATGCTTTGTGTATTGAAGACAATCCCAATATGTGGAATGGCGTGCGAAGCACGCAATGCATTGTGTATTGAAGACAATCCCAATATGTGGAATGGCGTGCGAAGCACGCAATGCTTTGTGTATTGAAGACAATCCCAATATGTGGAATGGCGTGCGAAGCACGCAATGCTTTGTGTATTGAAGACAATCCCAATACGTGGAATGGCGTGCGAAGCACGCAATGCTTTGTGTTATTGAAGATACTCCCAATATGCGGAATGGCGTGCGAACCATTTTGCAGCTATTCAGCACCGTCGTGAATAGACCTATTTCCCAAATTGTTGGTCGAAACCCTAAAATATAGGTCTATAAACTTAATTTTGGAAATTTGCTCAACCCACGTCAGCGGTTCAGCTGCGTGGTCGAATTATTTTATTTATTTTCATAATTTTGTAATCATTGGTGAAACTTCTAAAACTTATCTGGAACAGATTGTGTACTATACGTGTTTATATCCTGGCTAACACACCACTAACCAGTGACCACAGTAAACGGAACAGAAATGCATGAAAAAACCTAAAAAATAAAACGAAATTCTAGTGTTGACCATCTTGAAAAACAGAAATGAGTTTTGGGTTAGGAATGTACAAAGAAAGCAGAAACAGCTGAAAACAATATTGTTTACCTCTTTTCACGTTTTTAGCGTCATTGTGAGAAATACGCACTTTAATCCTTCTATAGAAAGGGTCACATATGTATTAAAGGTTTCTTACAATAACCATTTTTATATTTTAATTCTAAATGTAGTTTTGGTAACTAGGGATAGTGAACGAAAAACTAGGCAGAAATTTTCCTTAAGTCAAACCATACCAAGGACTACAATAGGCAATGTCTGCAGGGACATATATTTCCGAAACTCAAGTACATTAATACAATTTATATCAAATCAAATGTCATGACTTAAAACCATAAATGAAACGGTATCATATTTTTTACAACAAACAAGCAGCTGAGGGGGAGGGGGTGGCGTGGGGTGGGGGGGGGGGTTATTGGGTCAAAACCCACCCAGAATTCCCGAAATGTTTTAGTAGTAAAAATTCAAACTAGGTTTAAAAAGTGCAAATTAAATTATAAAATAGACAACAAAACAGAGGATCCAGAAACATATTTTACATCATTGTACATTGCTTGCATACTGATATTTAGATTTGCTTGATTAAACTACAACGTACAATACACATGGATGCAGTATAGGTTACAGCCTTACTCTCTTGTGACCTTGATCTGATCTATTAAATAAGAAAACTATGAAGGTTCAACAAAAATACTTTACTCTAACAAACACGCAATGAATTGTGTATTGAAAAGGGTTTAAATTCAAACCCCGGTCCTGCCCCCCCCCCCCCCGAAAAGTTTTCTTCGCTACAGCTTTGGCTGTTTTCAATACCAAATATACTTTCTACCCTAGCTAGCTAGCTCAGAGTTTACAAATCTTCGCAGTATGCAAAGGCCGAAGGAAATAATTAGGTTGTCGATCCTCGACGAGTCGAAATTTGAATATGTAAATCGTTTGCGACCCGTTTAAATATATTCAGCACATTTTACCACAGTCCATTGCCGCCATCTTGGTTTCTAATGTGTTTAACCCTCAATGTTGTACACTACATAGGATCTAGGTATGGACTTTATTTAACGGCCTACCATATCTACCATATCTTGTATATTGATTGCTATCAAACTGGAGCGTTGCCCTTAGATCGCTGCGCTGGCCGGTGCGAACCCTATGTACATCTGTATATATATAAACAAAGTCGGGTTTATTACACCACTTATAGCTCAAGAACGTATGAACCAATTTTTATAATCTTTGATTCGTTGGATCTGTCTCCGCCCCGAATAGCAGAATATCTATTAAAATATAGGAAAAATAAATAGATAAAATAAACACACAAAATAATTATAGGTTAGACCTTGATTGATGAACTAACACAGCCATGTTATTTGAATGTATTTACATTCACTACAATACCAACTAATAAAATAAAATAACAGCTGATACAACAGTTGATTCAAATGTCTAATCTATATAATAAGAATGAAATACTGTTCGTCGGTAAGCATCACTTGAGAACGGCTGGACCAATTTGGCTAATTGTTGTTTTAAAATGTTCGTAATAGTCCGAAGTAGGTTTTTATATAAAGAAAAATTGGAAAAGTTTCCTGAAAAAGTTTCAAATTTGGAAAAAACTAAACAGCCTCTTTTGTATGAACTTAAGACCATAGCGCACAAAAACAGCTGTTCGTATAAAAAGCTTAGCAACACATGTTTGTTTACATTAATTACCATAGCAACTTTACTTAGCATTAACAATCAGTTTATTATTCTTCAAAACCAACAGCTTTTTTAGGTTAGATTGACCAACTTAAAGCAAACAAAAACAAAAATCAACTAAACATGCTTCTTTTATTTTAATTCAATTCAAACATTCATTGTTACATATTATATAAAAAACAACTGATTTGGATCAAAAACTGAACATAATTTTAGGTGAGACTCACAATGAACCGAAACACGTTTATTTGCAAACAAATTGGGCTAATTTAGAATCAGGTTTTTTACAATTCTTCACAACTATCAGGTTTTTAGATTAGGTAAAAGTAAACAAAAGGTTTACTGTATTATCTATAAAGGTTTACAAACTATATACATATAAATTTGTGTAATATACACTTAAGTGGCATAAAAACCATTTTGATATTCGATTACTTAAATCAATGTAATGAAATGGAATAACTACCCTTTAAATTAAATCAAGCAATAGCGAATCCACTATATTTATAAAGTAACATGTGTTTGTGTGTTTTTAAGTAATGTATTGGCGATTTCGGAAGAGCGATAACACCTCTGAAGATGGTGGAAGAGCTCCAAAACGCGTAAGATGAATAAAAATTAACTGAAATGACGGAGACAAAAAGTTAAAGTAATTGTTATTAGAGTGATTGTATACTAATACAAATTAATCTTAAATTAAGTACCTAGTAAACATCCATTAAAAATATTTATACTAGTTGATTCAGAACTATGCGGCAGTATCTCGGAAGCTATAGCTAAAATTAAGAAAAAAGTACATATAAACATAGGCCCGAAAACGTCTTTGTTTTCTAAATATCCTCCATTTTGTTTTTGTACAAAATAATTGATATGTAGAGAAATGTTTGACTGATTGAGTTTATGTTGAATGAAAACTAGTTAAATCTATATTTGCCCATTTGCCTTAAAATTTTACTATTCCTTCATTTAATATTTTAAAAATGGAATTTAAAATATTTTCTATTCGTTAACATTGTATTTAGTGATCAACTGCATATAATAGCACAGAACAGCTGATTATAGCAGTACATGTTTCATTATCATCTGTAGTTCTATTGGACATATATAATAGCACAGATCAGCTGATTATAACAACACATTTTTTATTATCATAACACGGTTTGTTTATGTTGAAATTTACTTTATAGAAGTAGGTTATGTTTAACTTAGTTGTTCCTAATGTACCTTATTGAAGTAGGTTATGTTTAACTTTGTTGTTCCTAATGTACTTTATTGAAGTAGGTTATGTTTAACTTTGTTGTTCCTAATTTAC
>JAGFPH010009366.1:444-11058 GCA_018207615.1 Philaenus spumarius | reverse complement strand
AATTTTGTTGTTCCTAATGTACTTTATTGAAATAGGTTATGTTTAATGTTGCTGTTGCTTAATTATATTTTAATGTTTATAGTTCAATAGTTATTGAGGTGAAACGTATAATTGGTGATGGAAATTGTCTTTTTAGATGGGACTAAATCGTTCAAATTAAACGATATTTACTTAATTAAATCAATCTATTAAATCAGGTAACTAGGCCTACTCCTAACTTTGGAAATATTCGCACTGGTCTGCTAGTATTTTATAAATTTATTCAGTTCTATAATTGATATATATATTAGCAAAAGTGCTATCAGGAAAATATGATACATTGTTAATTTTAGAAAATCAGACAGCCGTAGCGTGGCGGAAAATTATTGGAAAAGTTCAGCCCTGGAGGTGTGGTATATGTGGGACGTCGATTTAATAACTTCTCTACGCTGCCGGCCCGGGACTAATTTGATTTCGTTCTCGTTTGAGGAGGTGTTTTCGCCCCTACAGAACTAGTAAAAAGTCCGACACGGAAATTTAAAACTTGCAGGCTACACGTGTTGACTAGACATTTTAAAATAAACTTGCAAGTATTTACAAGTTGAACGATTTACCTTACTTGGGCTCTACATTTACAAATAGCAATTAATAAGTCGCCTTTCGTAAAGAGTCTAATTATGAATCTCTAATGGCAATTGAAATAACACAAAGTTAGAATGGGATAAAGAGTGTTTTAAATGAAGGAACAGTTTAAAATTTTTGAAAAAAAGTGTTTTCGAATAGAGCCTGTGCTTTAATTTAGAAACAAATAATTCGACCACGCAGCTGAACCGCTGACGTGAGTTGAGCGAATTTCCAAAATAAAGTTTTTGCCTACTTGTTTTAGCGTTTCAACCAACTATTTGGGAAACTGATCTACTCTTGAAGGCGCTGAATAGCTGCCTATGTGTATGAAATATATTAGTAGAATTTGTTTGCACCTAACCCTCTAGCTTCGACCCACGCGCTCCTTCGTTCGGCTTTGCAGCCCCGGGTTATGGACTGCTTCGCTTTGGTCGCAGAGTACAAATTCGACCGTTGGGCCTCGGGTCATAAGATGCCCTCCCGGGAAACTCTCACACGGGGATTTTAACCGGGTAGTTTTATGGTATTTTACGTTTTGATCGATTTTGGGGGAACCAAGAAAGCTATAAGGTCGTTTAAAAACAAAAAATGTGCAGAATATTATCCTACATTTATTGTTTTAGATGAAACTCTAAAAAAAGTTCATTATCGTAAGAAAAATCTAAAAAAAATTTTACTTTCGGTCAAAAACGTACTTCCGGTTGTTGGCTAATATTTAATGACACACCAAAACCCTGATCGGTGCTCATTTACTACTCCTGAACTTAGGTCTTACCATAAGGGTCACTGAAACTGCTCATTTTTTGTACGGAAATTCGCTCATTAGTTGTTTTAGAGCGACCTAACATACTGTTTAAACTGTCTATGTCTATGTTACCTTAACCAAACAGCATATCTTATAGTAGGTACCTGGTATTTCTATGAATACACACACATTGCTTGTATAGCTATTATAAATTACTAGTAAGCCCCCGTGAAAAATCACAGGTTGATTAATTAGATACACATCAGAAATACTTCATAAAACAAACTATCTAAAAACAACATTAAGGAATACTTATCTAGGCCTACATAACTATGCTGACGGAGATTTTTAACTCGGTAAATGTGTACAATAATAAAGACTATAAATAAACTGTAGGCCTACTTGTAAACATTTTTATTTACATATTATATTATTTAATTGTATTATATTATTATATTGTTATTATATTATTTGTTAAAGAAAGATAAAATACTATTGCTTTTTATTTCATATTGATAGATCAAATGACTTAGAAGTTAGTAATATTATAGTAAAGAAATTAATAATGGAATATTATGTTTATATGTTATACGAAGATGTGCAAATTTTTCAGAAGTTAAACGATTATATAATATATTCTTTAAATTTGTATAGACAAATAAATTTATGATAAAACGTTGTATTTATACACAGTTTATAAACTCAAAGCAAACATTATAACGTATATAGTATAGTATAAATTAGTTAAATAACTCATTTAAAAAAATCAACATCACAAGAAATTATAGTGATTGAAGTTGTTAACATAAAACCAAACTATAATCTACAGTCGGTTTGTTTTAGTGTCACAGATGATGGGTAAAATCAGCTGTTTAGAAGTACGAATGTTTCCAAAGTTAAACAAATAGGTATATTTTCTTTAAATTTTTATAAAAAAAATATATTGATGGTAAATGGTTGTATTTATATTCATTTTATAACCTCAAAGCGAATCTTATAACGTATTATAGCCTACATTAGTTATTTATGTTTAAAAAAAATCAACTTCACAAGACTTATATTGATTGTAAACATAACCTCAAATTGTAATCTATGGTGGGTTTGTTTAAGTATTTCAGATTATGGGTGAAATCAGCTGTTATAAGTTACTCACGTACGTATGAACGTACACTAGCTTTTATACGAGTTATTGCTTTCGTTTATACATTCAAAAACGGTATTTATTACAGAGAGATCTAACATACTCTAACATTTACATTGTCGATGTATCGTAACCCAAAAACTATATTTTACAGTACCTGTCATTTATATTAAAACAAAAACATATTTTCCCCTATATATTATAACTTATTGCGACTTTTTATACACTAAAAACTAGTATTTAAGTCGTTTCAGAGCGATCTGGCCTACTGTTTACAGCGAACTGTACTTGAAGTAATTTTACAGTTACGTTGCATTTCAAACGATACCTCACACGAAGTTATCCACGACATTTGGCCCTCCCCCCCCCCCATTCACAAAATATTTGTAAGCCTTGACTATTGAAACATGCTTGGTTTACCACACTTTTAAAGTGCCGAGTGTGCAAAGAAAAAAAAGGAAAGAGAGGACATTTTAAAAATGAAATAACTCAATATCTAGTTTAATGTTATAAGCCAAACTAAAATATTTGCATGATTTTGCCCTTTCTACTTATGATAAACAATGTCCGACTTCGTCCTTCCACATCCACACAGGCCTCCCACCTGTTCTGCCTGCTCGCTGTAACCTTCCGCAACATTGACTGAGGAGTTGCAGCGATCTCGTTCCTTGTGCACTGCTTTAGTTCAGCAATATTCTGGGGCTTAGAAACGAAGACTTTACTCTTTAGGTAGCCCCATAGCCAATAGTCACAAGAGGTCAGGTCTGGGGATCGCGCAGATCACGGAACATAAAAAACCGGAACTCTAATGTCCCGGAAACAGTTAACGTAAAACTGGCATTGACTCATTTGATATGTGACAAGTCGCACCGTCCAGTTGGAACCGAATAGAGTTTGTGTCTATTCCTAACTGACGTAACTGTGGCATCAGAAAATTTCTGAGCATGGCCTCATAGCGTTCTGAGTTATCATTGAAAGCATTCCCATATCGTTCTAAAAAAATATATGGGCCAATGATCCCAAAACCGCGCCACTCTACACCAAACAGTCACTTTTCGCGAATGAAGTGATCGTTCATGAAGTTCTCTTGGATTTTCGGCAGACCAATATTGAAAATTCTGTTTATTAACTTTTCCCGACAATTCAAAATGAGCTTCATCTTACATCCTACAGTACTTGAAGAAGATTCGCTTCATTCACAAGCTGCAATAGTCTATGGCACATGGTAAGACGTGAGCCGAAATCCCTCTCGTTTAATTTCTGTTCCATCACTATTTTATAGGAATGGAAATTTAAATCCAAATGCAATATTTTGCGGGAAGAAGTATTAGAAAGTGCCAAAGCAATTGATTGTTTACGGGCTTAATATTCTGCAGCACTCTTGCGCGAACCATTTCAATGTTTCCGGCGTTCGAACTGTCCGAGGTCTGCCACTAGGTTTGATTTTGAGTGCAGGATTCACCGACCCACCTTAGAATAGTTTTTCGACTTGGATTGGCACCATGACGTCCGACGTTGTGTAGAAATCACAGATTCACTACTTTTGAAAAATGACTCTACGACAAAAGCACGATGATGCGCTAACCACTGATGATCCATGTTAACTAACCTCAAAATGGCATTTTAACTAAACAGTTATTTGCCTAAAAGAATTACTCTCCAACAGTTATAACAGCTGAGAAATTACAATACAAAAATAAGTCGGTTTTTATGGGTCACTCACGCTGACAAGTTAGGCGTACCTACCTGATTTAATACACTGATTTAATTCAGTTAGTTACGTTTATTTATTTACGTTGGTTTATTAAGCAACAGTTTATTATGATGATTTATAACGCTTTACGTTGATTGAATTCGATTGATTTGCGCGATAGATCACACTTGCATATAGAATGTAAACATCTAACAGCTGTCATGTTAGTTAAACAGATTGTTCATAAATGGCGCCTTTTATTAGAACCATATGAACTTTCTTATGAAAGTTTTTTCATAAATTTTTGTAACGAAAACGTTACTTTTATGACGATTTTTGAAGTTTAAACTAGGCGCACCACGTCCAATAATTTGTATACATGCGTGTATAGCAGAGTATACAGTTTTCTTGTTGCTGGGGGTGAATCGGATTTTACCGTCACGCGTTTCACCATGCATTTTGTGAAACGCTCTATTTTGCGAAACGCTCTTAAAGTGGAACGCTCCAAAAGTGAAACGCTCTATTCCATCTGTTTGAAAAAATGTAGGTCTTGCCGAGATTCGAACCAGCAGAGTCCATCACCATATACTAGCGCCTCAGCCGGTTAGGCCACAATCGAATTGCTAATTCAGTATATTTGAGTTGGGTATATAAGTGTAACAGATTGTCCTACAACATAGGCTTAATCTGTTAATGTTAACACAATGTATAGTTTAACTGATAATACCTCTGAAATGGACATTGTGCTTCCTCATTTCGTAAGTTGTGTTTACTAAAAAGTTTACACTTCTCCGGTGTGGTCTTAAGCACACAATTACAGTTTTTCGTCAATAGCGGGAAACATAAGCATTAAAGGGAGATGGCATTGCCACAACAAAATGCATTTGAGAAATAATATAATTCGACCTCGCAGTTGGACCGCTGACGTGAGTTGAACAAATTTCCAAAATTAAGTTTATATGCCTATGTTTTAGGGTTTCCACCAAAAATTTGGGAAACAGGTCTACTCACGAAGGCGTTGAACAGCTGTCTGTGTGTATGCACTATATTAGTAGAATTTGTTTGCGCCTAGTGGCCTCGCGAGTTTGCACACTTGGCTTCGAACCGGGTACTTTTATGGTATTTTACGTTTTGATAAATTTTGGGGGAACCAAGCGAGCTATAAGGTCGCGTAAAAAAACAAAATGTGCATAATAACATCCTACATTTACACTTTTAGAGAAAACTCTAAAAAAAATTTATTCTCGTTGTAAAAATCTCAAGAAATATTTACTTCTGGTCAAAAAACGTACTTCCGTTTGTTGGATTTTTTTGGCTAACGAACTCGTCCGAGCGACATAGACAAACAACACGTGTACCAAATGTGGACCGAATCGGACTTAAAATACGGCCGCTAGAGTGCGAACACATATATACATATTGTATATAGGCGTACATATATACATATATATATATGAATTTTAATGACACCCCAAAACGTGTTCTGGGGATTATGATCGGTGCTCATTGTTTACTCCCGACCTTGGGTCTCACCATAAGGGCCACTGCAATAGTTCATTTTTCCTATGGAAATTCGCCAATTAGAGGATTGCATTTTCATTGAAAATCATATGTGAGACTGACAGAGGTACAACAAGACAATTAATGGAGAGGAGCTGTTGCAAATATAGTGTCTATACACCGATAATAAAACTTGATCATTGACTACATTGTCAGCTCACATTTTACTCTTGTAAAATATATTTAGCGGACGATCTACTTAAAACTTGAGCACAATAGTATTTCATGTAACGCCGAGGATTATTCTCTTACTGACGCTATAAAAACTTAAACTTGGAATTGCCAAAGTTTTAATCTTTCGCGGAGTTTACTTTTGTTCTCCAAGTTTTTTTTACGAACCTTTCTTAATGTCTTACCTCGGGGCTTTTGTTAAGAATTTGAATAATCTAACTTGAATAATATTTTGTGTGATTCACATTTTTAAATGCACATCTCTGACCGTTTATTTCTCGAGAACCGCCTAACTGGTTTTCATTAAATTTGCCCCACATTCACACACTTTGAAACGTTTACTCTAGCGTTAAACAATCAACTAGGCGGAAATCAATTTTGTTTTGACCAGCTGTGGGCAAGCAAGTTCCACAGTTTTGAGAAATTTAATCTTGATAATGTACGTTAACAATGAAATCTGGCCAATAAGGTTTCTTTGTCTACATTTTGTTTCGTAACACTAATCGAACATTCAGTACTGAACTTCTGCCTAAATTAGTGCTCATTCGGACATCTACATTTTAACATCCTTATACGACCTATCCTTATATGCAGGGTGAGTTTTATGTCCTGGCACACCTGGATATAATTTAAACGGCCTGAGATATCAATGTGAAACCTTGACCGTACCTATTATAACATTTATTTTGCTTTTTTAGGTGGTCAAACATTTCGCCCCCTATTCTAAAGGGGGGGCAACTTAAAATTTTTAAACGGGAAGTATGGTCATGTGATATCTCATTTTAAAGGTCTATTTAAGACTAGGAAAATGAAATAAAGAAAATAAAATCGGACCACCCAAAACAAAATGGCCGTCCTGAACGTGTTGAAATAAATCGACATAATGTAGCTGATATCTCGAAAATGAAGAGTTTTTAGAATCTCAAAGGTCGGGTTTTCCAAACAAGAATAACATGGAATGAATTTAAAAACCATTTCTGTACAAAACAGCTGTTTATAATAAGAAACAAACTGCTTTCATGGATGTAAATAATGATGTTTATAGTATTCAGGTGGTTATAAAAACGTTTCTCTATACAAAACAGCTACTGTATTTACAATTAGAAACAAACTATATGTGTATGTTGCCGTTAAGGCAGGTAAAATAATATATTAAACAGAATTTTAGGTTAGGCCTAGACTGATAATGTACCAACATAACATCTTGAATATATTTACATTCATCACCATAGTAACCAATTGAATAAAATAACAGATAAAACAGTTGATTCGGATGCCCAGCTTAATACAAAATATTTTATGTCAAGCCTAGACTGAACCAACACATGTTTCAACACACACAAACCAATAAAAACTTGCGTTGTGGAATTTAAAAATAAGAATAAACTATGTTACATCCTTATTAAAAATATATAAGACATATTATAATTTAATAATAGGCCTTTTTATTGATAATATACGGTAGTAGTTGATAGTGAGTAACCAATATTAACATAGAATCAATCATTTTATCCACGGATCAATTTTTATAATATTAATTATAAGTGGTTTTCTACTCACGTCAATGATCCTTGTCTGTTTTTCTCTATCTAAAAACAATTGCAATTTCGGACTTATTAGTCCATCATCAGGTTATATATAAAAACACTACGAACATAAAATAACATACAAACAACACATATTCACTCCGTTTGGAGATCGTAAAAGTTCAATGCGCACTGTCGTATCGCGAACTTGACGTGCACGTCGTTTGGTAAATTAGCACTGACTGACGCTGGGGTAAACAGTACCGTAGGTACTCCCTCCCTGTCTTGTGATTATCGTATCGAATAATAAGTTTGATTTGAATGATTGTTGGTCATTCAATATATTGTTAGGGTCGGACTTTGAAGCTCTGTAAATTTCAAATTCTTCCAATGCGTCTAAAGTGTGTCCTTTTCTACATTTGTGTAGTATACTCAGGTTGGTGTTGATGTCAGTGTAGGAATGGAGATTATTAATAAGATGTACTGCGTACGTGGATTTTATATTCCTCAGGTTACTGGGTGGTAAATGTTCCTTGAACCTTATGTTAAAAGGACGTCCGGTTTGACCTATGCAGAAGCTAGGGCAGTCGTTACAAGTCAATTTGTAGACGCCAGTTGCGTTATGTTTCTCAACATTAATTTCGGTTTTTGTTTTAAATAGCGATTCTAATTTTGTTGTTTGTACGGTAAGTAACTATTGTATTGTTCTTGGCCATTATATTTCTCAGGGTGTGATTGAATATGTTGCCGTACTCACATGATGCCTATTTTACCTTCTTTTTTACTATTATATTTGGCTCTGTAAGTGCTTTGTGTATTTTTCTATTATGTTTCGCTATTAGCTGGTCTACAATAGTAGTCCTGTATCCGTTGGCCTGGGCGATGTGCTTAATTAGATTTCTCTCCTTCTCATAGTTTTCGTAAGACATGGGGATGGATAAGAGCCTGTGTACATAACAGTTGTAGGCGGCGAGTTTTTGTTCTTGTGGGTGGTGGGATGTACTATGTATAGTTTTATCAGTAATTGTAGGTTTTCTAAAGATGTTGAAAGTTATTTTATTGTTAATCCGAGATATGCTTAGGTCCAAGTAATTCATGTTATTGTTATTTTCGATTTCCAAGGTGAAGGTTAGGTTCGGGTGTATATTGTTAATGAATTTGGTTAACAGGCACAATTGTCTCTCGCTACCATTGAACAAAATAATGGTGTCATCCACGTATCTGTTATAGAAAATTATATTGTTCTTGTAAGGATTGGAAACAGCTTGACGTGAGTAGAAAATCACTTATAATTAATCAATATTAACAGCTGATTTCAAAATATGAATAAATTATTAAATAACTAGCTGACCCGTACGGCGTTGCCCGTGGTTTTTGGTATTTTCAGTTTTTTTAACGTAATTGTATTCTCTTTAAGTGTTCAGTCAGTGAGTGGTATTTGGCTTTTATATATTTAAATAATAAAAGCATTATTGTCATAATAATAAAAGATCTGAAATTATGATTTTAGTAACTTTGATCCCCCCAAACCCCTCGTAAAATTTTTTAATTTTACATACCCTTTCTTAGTGAGCACCTATGGTCCTAGAGGAAGCTACATACCAAATTTCATTTCAATCCGTTCGGTAGTTTTTGAGAAATCGTGATTTGGTATTTTTTACCCCAGAAACCCTCCTAAAATTTCCAATTTTTTAAAACCCTTTTTTAGTGAACACTTATAGCCCTAGACTAAGCTATATACCAAATTTCATTCCAATCCGTTCGGTAGTTTTGAAAAAATCGGTTTTTAATAACTTTGATCTCCCCAAACCCCCCCTAAAATTTCAAATATTTTCAAACCCTTACTTAATGAGCACCTATGGCCCTAGAGGAAGCTACATACCAAATTTCATTTCAATCAGTTCGGTAGTTTTTGAGAAATCGTGAGGAGTGAGTGAGTGAGTGGTATTTCACTTTTATATATATAGATTTTAACTGTTTTAGACATAAATAACATATGTTTTTAGAAAGCTCCACCGGGGGGTTGGCGTGCGGAGCACGCAGAGGTCTCCCCTAGTATAAATTAACTCCCGTTGTGCAAATCTTTTCTTATTGATCTTTACTTCAAAGACTAAAAATTGAGTCTAAAATGTAATTTAACAAAATACACCTGGGTTTGGTTACATTTGAAAGAAATAATCATTCATAAGCAAAATAGCTATGCAATTTAATGATCTTTAATAATTCAACTACACAGCTGAACCGCTGACGTGAGTTGAGCGAATTTCCACAATTAAGCTTGTATAGGGTTTTCAATTAGGGTTTCAACCAACAATATTTGGGAACTCACGAAGGCGTTGAACAGTTGTCTAGTATACGAAATATATTAGTAGAATTTGTTTGAACCTAAGCCTCCAGCTTCGACTCACGCTTTGAGAGTTTGCACCTCGACTTTGCAGCCTCGGGTAATGGACCGCTTCGCTCGCAGCGTACAAACTTGAAGTTATACTTCTTTGCGCCCGTTGTAATCGGGATGGGGTGTCGGTCGAGAAACCGCGTCACGCGTTAGGAGTAAATTCCGGAAAGTGCCTTTTTATACCTTTTCTATAGAAGAGATACCTCAAGAGTCTCGGTGTGTGAGTGGTTTACTCACTCGACTTCCACGCTAGAATCCCTGGTCCGATCCCCGGCTGGGAAATTTTTCGTTCAAAAATTATAGGAAAGTATACGAATATACGAACGGCCAAAGAAGTGTAACTTCCACCGTCTGGTCCGACGCAGACCCAGTTTTTTTTTTTGCCAATGAACTCGTCTGAGCAACTTAAACAATCAACGTGTGTACCAAGTTTGTACCAAATCGGACTTAAAATACCGCCGTTATAGTGCGAACACACGCACACACACTCCCACCCCCACACACCCCAACACACACACAACACACACCCCCCACACACAAACACTCCCCAAAACCCTTACACCATCAAATATAAAATAGTCTATATACATTTTTTAACGACACCCAAAAAATGATCTGGGAACCATGATCAGTGCTCATTTACTATCCCCGACCTTAGGTCTTACCATAAGGGTTACTAGTAGCTACAAATAATATAAAAGTATGACGTTTCTCCATATGCGATATTGCACCTTACATTCAAATAGTCCATCTCACATGTAGGAACCCCCACACCCCCAC
>JAGFPH010009365.1:34157-47632 GCA_018207615.1 Philaenus spumarius | reverse complement strand
GTACATACATAAACAAACACCATCAAATTAAACGTTTTAAACTTACTTAAACTTTGAAAACTGAATTTACATATTCTGTAACATTGTTTAGTTACCGTATTTTTTACATTCCATAACTTTCAAAGATTTGTAAAGCCAAGTCTCTCCATTTTCGTAAATTCATCAAGTCTAATGCGATTGAATCATTTGCTGCTCAACATATTACTCAATAAGTTACACATATTACATATTTTGCTCCCACGAAATTCAGTAAAGGTTCTGACAAAGCAACAGACAAAGAAAAAGAAACAAAGGATGCCGCTTTGTCAATTGATTCTAAGAAAAAATACATTTGCCGCGGAAGCAAGAGGGGAATCAAACTCACGCTCCCCCTCCCCTTTTCTGACTGCCACAACACTAACACAATAAATATTGCACACCTGAAGTTGCGTCACCCAGCTTTATTTTCCGGAAAATGTCCGACAAACAATCAATGTTTGAGGCCTTGGCCAGTTACAGTAATTAATCTGTAAGAGAAAAAACTCCGTTGCTCCATCGGATAGACCGGTTAATCCGAGGACCGGTTGATCCGAGGCCGGTTAAGAGGGGTTCTACTGTATGCACGAGTAGTAAAGTAGAGCCATTACAGGAAAATGTTACTGGCATGTCTAGGATTAACATTGCTGCATATTGGGACAACAGTTGCAACACTCGTCTGCTGAATTAGGACACTTCGGCAGCAGGGCAACGCACTGCTTTCTGTCAGGAAAGACTAGTTGATCAGAAATGGAAATTAAACTTAAGGGCTTCTAAATATACTTTTTTTTATTTATTGAACATTATTTATCAAATTTAAAAGATTGCTTAACCTGTTGAAGAGTACAGCATTGATAAGCACAAGTCCCAAAGTAGTAAGGACGTCATGTGACGTCTTTTGACATAAGTGTAAAGAAAGTCAATTACCGTATCTGATAAGTGGTGATATCTTAAGGACATAATCTACAACATGTTTCGTGCTTGTTTACAAGTCAGTGGCAATAATGCGTACTACAAATAAACTTTCATTTAGCGCTTTTTTTGTCATTCCACCTCATGTCAGTTGTTTTCTCCATCCGTAGAATACAGTTGCGTATTCCTAACCTAGTTTCATTTATTTGTTGAGCAGTAATTTAGAGTTTTCTGTAACTCCATTGAATGTTATTTTGTAAATAAAATTGCCGAAATCTGTGACAAAATATAACGCAAATATGGGCACAGTAGACAAATCGAATATGATGATTTCCTACAGTGACTCAAGTAGAAAAAGGCCAAATGATGTATCAAATTATTTTTCCATTTATTTTACGCTATTGTTCTGAATTCATATTACGAAAAGAGACTAAAAATAAAAGAGGGAATCCAAATGCAAAAGTGCATTTAATGGAGTTAATCTGACAACTATTAGAGGCGCACCTCATTCCAAGAAATGTCTTGTCACGCCCTGAAGTCGGAGTCCTAAATCCATTTCGACTCTCGGGACACCATTTTATAAGATCCCTTCCTACTAATGAGCCGGGAAAGAGGAAGCTGCAAAGAAAGTGTTATGTGTGCATGTATACAACTCTGGCCGAAATTAAAATGTTCTACATGTGAGATTGCGTTATGTGTATACCCTTGTTTCAAAAATTACCATACTTTAAAAAGATTCTAAATTTTGTTGGAAAAACCTTTTATTCATTTAATTTACTTTGAAATATTATTTTATGACTTAATACATACATTTTTTAGTTTAGTGTAAATGTTTTTCTTACTCCCCAGGTGGTGTTTTATGGCTAGAGCCTTACTCAAATGGGCACTGTGATGCAGGACGTCATATGATGTCCGTACTCGTCAACAGGTTAAAATAAATACTATTCTAAAATTGTTTCAGTTGACTAACATTCAGTCAAGCTTAATTTTGTATTTCTGGAAATTAGCTAGTTACAATGCTAAAGACAAATAAATTTAATCGTCATTTGTGTCAATACATTTTCGAAGCTTAGATGAAACTGTTGGACTTTTATGAGAAACAATATACTGAAAATATCTATTTGTCTCAAAAGCAATTTTAGACCTACTTGTAGTCACAAAATAATACAATATTTCAAATATACAGGGTGTCCCGTAACTCTCTGGACAAAGGTATATAGCGTTATTGCTTAGGTCAAGACAAACATATTTCACTATAGGAACATGGGTCTCTGGTGCCTAGTTTTCCGTCTGTCTGTCTGTATGTGTTTTTTACAAAAAAAATCATAACTCCTAAACGGTTTGAGGTACAAAGTTGAGATTTTGCACAAATGTTTATCTTATTAAGACCTATTTTCGTTTAAAATTATACTAAAATATCATTAACCGTTTCAAAATAGAGGCCATTTAAAATATTTGATGCTAAATTCCATGAAAACCTTTAACTTCACAAAAAAATTGCAAGGTACATAAAAGTTAGTCCATTTTATGTAGTTTTCAAGATACCTTATTTGTTAAGATTGGATAAAGAATTACTTCTTTTCGTAATGCATGGCCACTTTTCTCCATTGTAACAAAGCTAATACTCCTTTTACATTGTTTAAATAACTTTACAATCATCTGTCATACGTCTGTTGTCATCTGTTTTTATTACATAAACAGCTGATTGAATAAAGCATTGTTGTCTGAACATTACTGCAAGTCTTTACTAGTTGCTTACTATTCTTGCAACAGTAAACCTAGTCAAAGTCATTACTTATTATGTTTTTTTAGTTGAAAGTTTTGTACTGCATGTGAGCAAAATGAATATTTACACATCAGAGGAGTACTGTGATGTGCACTATTTTTTTGGAATGGCTCGTGGTAATGCAAGAGGAGCGGCGAGATTGTATGCAGAACGTTTCCCGGACAGGCAATGTTCTAACAATATTTAGGCCTGGTTTCAAAACTTTAGTTGACAGAAGATAGTAGAACTAGGACTACAATTGTAATGAAAGCCTCTCACGTTTCTAAAGCATGTATTTGAGGTTATAATTAATCTTGTAATTACTGTTAATATATTTAAGCCTGGTTTCATAATTTTACATATCTATGTACAAACGAGCCAAAGATTAACGAGATTCTTTAGCGAAGCAGCCATCTAAGGCCGATGTGGGGTTAGGACGCGAAGCGTCCAGGGACAGAGCCCCTAGTTATACTAAAATATCATTACCCATTTCAAAATGACAGCCATTTAAAATATTTGATACCAAATTCCACAAAAACCGTTAACTTTACAAAAAAATTGCAAGATACATAAAAGTTAGTCCATTTTATGTAGTTTTCAATGATACCTTATTTTTTAAGATTGAATAAAGAATTATAGAGAAATTAGTTCTTTTCGTAATGCCTGACCACTTTTCTCCATTGAAACAATGCTAATACTCTTTTTACATTGTTTAAATATCTGTTGCTAAGTAACATTATTTTTATTTTTAAATAAATAAAAACCAACAGTGATAATGTAAAAAAATTTTTTGTAATTATTAAATACAATTGGACAATACCTTATGATCCTTCTTTATTTACAATAAGGCCTCCTTTATTTACAAAAACTGTTCAAAATGACGACCGTCAACACGGTTGCATATTCTAAACCGATCAATCATGGATCGTTGAACACGTCCAAAAACTGGGCCAGCTTCTTTTATTATCGCGGCTGCTTCAACCACTCGAGCTACTAAGTCCATCTCACTTTCTACAGGTGAGCTTTAAACTAATTGTTTCATTGTGCCCCAAAGGAAGAAGTTCAGAGGAGTGAGGTCGGGCGATCGAGCGGGCCACGGTGTCGGCCCTTCACGCCCAAGCCAACTGTTTCGAAAAGTGAGATTTAAGTAATCGCAAACTATATTGCCATAGTGGACTGGGGCTCCGTCGTGTTGAAACCACATATTTTCTCGGACAACATCTTCCAAGAAGAGGAACATCTTCCATCAACTCCGGAAGAATGTCTCTAAGGAACACTAAGTAAGTTGGTGAATCCAGCCGATTTGGTAAAATGTAGGGCCCAACAAGGAAATTACCTATAATACCCGCCCATACATTAATAGAAAACTTTTCTTGATGCCCAGCTACAAAAAGAGCATTTGGGTTTTCTTCTGCCCAGACATGACACGTTCGGTTGTTAAATATGCCTTCCCTACTGAAACTAGCTTCGTCAGTAAACAAAACTTTTTCAAGAAATAGAGGGTTGTTTAAGCCTTTTTCCAAAAAAAAAGTGAGCGAGTTAACCCTTCTGGGAAAATCTTCTGGTTTCAAGGTCTGTACTTTTTGGGGACTATACGGGTAAAGTTTCTCTCCTTTCAAAACTTTCCACACAGAAACTTCCTTTCTTATTACAACCAAGTTCTTGCCCTACCACTCTAACACTTACCGATGGATCCGTTTCAAACCAATCAAGAACGAGTTCCTCAAACTCAACATCACGTACTGATCTGTCATGACCAGTGTCACTCATATTTACCTTAAAGGTTCCCGTTTCCTACAATCTATTGTGTACAGCACTGAATGTCTTATGGTTAAGACATTGCCTGTACGGGAAGCGTTCTGCATACAATCTCGCTGCTCCTCTTGCATTGCCACGAACCATTCCAAAAAAATAGTGCATATCACAGTACTCCTCTGATGTGTAAATATTCATTTTGCTCACATGCAGTACAAAACTTTCAACTTAATAACATAAAAACATAATAAATAATGACTTTAACTAGGTTTACTGTTGTAAGAATAGTAAGCAACTGAAACCCTTCCATCCTCTGATTATGAAAATACCGCAACTGAAATTATGAAAAAATTATATTGTTAGAGATACAAAAAGCTATCGTATAACCGAACTTTTGATGAAGTTGATAAAAAAATATGTTTCTAATTCAGACAGTTTTTGCTAATACTTTTGTGGCTGAGTAGTCCACTTGCGACACCAAGTTGGCTCTCTTTGGTCCTCAGAATCTTCTTGAACTCCGAAGAGGTCAGGATGGCCTCCGAGCTGAAAAGGTGGAAAGATTTGTGGGAAAAGAAAGGAGAATTCAATTCAAATGTTAATTGTTAGTTGGTCGGAAGATTAAACATGAAATTATGCTGGCTCTCATTACATACTACGTATTATGGATTGCCGAAATAAAGGTGTGAAAGGAATCATACGGTGTGAGTTGTTGTGCCTTCTCCGCCTGATTTGTCTCCTGTTTGATTGAACCCGGCCGGAAATGCTTATTCTGCATTTCCAAAACTAGTTGTGTTTCGGCACATAGTCTTTACTTTTAACTTGCATTCTGAATATAGTGTGTTTAGTGAATGATGACTAATTATGTATTACATAGTGATGTGTAATTACATATATACAGCAGTCTTTGGGACTGTTTATATTCTCCTCCTCTATGGCATTGTATTTAGGACTCACCAACTTTCCCACGAGTTGTTTCTTTCCCCCTGCTACTGTATTTTGTTTTTAGTCGGTGTCGGTGATAAACTTTGTGAATGAGAGTGTAATTATGAGTGGAAAGCCAAAGCGTGTTGTTTTATCTTTTAATCAAAAATGAGAAGCAATTAAATAATTAGATGGAGGTGATTCAATAAGAAAAGTGGCAAGTGATTTAGGTGTTGCGGGAAGTGACTGTCAGGGATTGGAGACAAAATAGATCGGAAATTGAAAAGTGGGTATCTCAACGGTATTCAAATTAAGAAGGGACTAGACAATCTTTAAAAAAAAATTCAAAGGCATTATTTTTATGATTTTTATTACAGTGGTTTACAGTATCCAATTTCTTTCATTTGAGTACATTATCAAACCTTTGTTTATTTAAAACTATATTATTTAATGCCAAATAAAATAGATTTTGAAGTAAGTATGGCTCCAAACTGGTGAAGGAGTGCCTCTCAACACTAGTCAGACTCATCACATTAAATATGGTGGAATTGAGATGGATGCCAGGACACCGTGGCATTCCAGGGAATGAGATGGCAGATGCTCTTGCAAAGAAAGGAGCATCTACACCATTCACGGGGCCAGAACCAATGTGCTGCATTAGCCGTAGCATGGCCAAGAGCGCAGTAAAAAACTGGGCCAGGGAAGAGCAACGCCAGAGATGGTGCAGATTACCTGGGCACATTCAGAGTAAACGACTGATCAAGGGACCAAACGCCAAGCTTACTAAATCCCTAATCAAGTTAAACCGACCACATCTCAAACGAACTGTAGAATTCATTACTGGACATGGCCAGTTCAGGAAACACCTAGCAACAGTGGGAATCCTTGAAGGCGACCAACGCTGTCGGCTTTGTAATCAGGCAGAAGAGTCAGCAAGACACGTCATATTTGAGTGCGAGATCCTGGAGCGTAGGAGAAGGAGACTCTTTGGAATCCAGCAACCAGGAGATGAAGAAGACACATACTTGGTGGAGAAAATCCTGAACCTCACAAGGGATACAGGCTTCTAACGTGCTAAGCAAAGGACACAGGGGCACAATAAACCAAGGAGGAATCCACCCCAAAATAATCTAATCTAATGGCTCCAAATTAGCCTATTACGACGTAAATGATGCGAGAACACTCGCACCTTAATGGCTTTCCCCAAGGTCTGCCTGGTTCCAATTACCTTGAATAATCGAGGTTCTACTGTATTTAAAATCAAGTCAGATCATTTTAATAATTACTAATTAGTTATAGTACCGGTAAGTATTTAGTTCATTTATTTACAAACATTTTACATTAGGGAACAAACATTAAATTCAATTTGACCTATTGAAGTTAAAACTATTAGTAGGTTAACAATATCAACCGTCTTGAAGTCCCAAACTATGTTACTATTTTGTTAAACTGATGAAACTATTCATCTGTGTACGTTTTAATATTTATTCGTTCCTTAGCAACTGCAACCAATTGCATACACACCTCTTGCGAGAGATTTTAATTTGTTTTATACTAAAATTTTCTAAAAATCTATGAGCATGTTACACGGGCAAGTCTAAATTATGAACCAGTGAAAGATTTTTTAAACAGATTCAGTAATTTCTGAAATCAAAAATACAAGGTTTACTTGTTTTATAATAGTATGAATCAGTAGTTCTCTAACTTTTTACACAGGGCACATTTTAAAATCAATTTTTATGGCGGAGCCAATTAAGCCTATCTTCTACTTTGTGCTTTACAAGGTGTTTGGGTGTATACAATAGTGAGGAGCAAAGACAGTGCACCCCAGTGTATATAATAGACAGTAAGTATTTATGTAAATCATTATACAGGTTACATGAAATTAAATTTTATTTTTAATACTTTTAAATTGTTAGTATCTTAATTTATTCTCAGCTACAACCATTTCACGTAAATTGTAAAAATTACCAACATTATTAAATAGTTATTATTTTTAGTAAGTGGAACATTAAAGTTCAATACAATAAACTCAACATACAATTTGATTCAATACATGTCCGTTCTTTATGTTTTGTTCTCATTTTTAACACTTTTAGTTATGGGCCCTTATTACATGGTTTGGCACGACTGGGGGTTTTTGTAGTACTTTTGAAGAATTCTGTGTTATTTAACTTAGTTAATAGTATAACATATTCATATAAAATTCTAAAGGCTAAAGAACAAGCTTTAAGAAAATGTATATACTTCACAGGTTTATGTACGAAATAAAATAATTACAAACTACGAAAAATAGTAAAATTATAAAACATACTTTACATGTATTTCCTCCGTTTAGTGCGAAAAGGATATTTTTTTTTATTTACAAACACTAAAATTAACAAATGTAAAATATTAACGTAACCTTTGCATCAATAATACACCACTGATATATAAAAAAAAAACTTAGTAAAACATCATAGGAACTAACGACAACACTCGTCGCTAAGCAGACAACGTCGACTGCAAACAGCTGATCAAACCCTCTTGTAGTACAACAATTAATACTGTAATTAGTATAGATTTTTTTGTTATCCATGGATCCAAGAATTCCAAAAATCAAAGACTTACTAACTTGAATAACCAAATAACATGACTAGAATGCCTGAAGCCATACCAGGTGTTTTAAAAGTCCTACCTCCCACCCCTCTTTTTATTTGTTTTACTAATGGAAATAGACAGATTTTGCTTTGGTGATTGTTAAAGTGAACAAAAATGGAGTTTTTTGGCGTATCGTAAATTTCAACCCCTCCACCAAAAATGGGGTATTTTGGGGGCAAGTCGAAAATTTTAAATGAGAACCGCTATTGAGTGACACCTCATTTTAAAAGCCTTCATAAAAGAAGAAGATTGACGCAAACGGTTTGTATGTTGACTTTATCCATAATGGCCAATCAAATTTATAATTTTCCCCCATTTAAATAACATTGAAATGTTAAAGATGATAGGCCTACATCTGTTATTTTTTACAAGGATTTCATCCAGTAGGTCACTTAATCTGTGTTATAAAACATAGTAATTAGTATAAAAACAGTAAAGCTAAGGCCTCTGGAATTTCTTGGTACTGGACTTTTTACTATTAGGAGTCGACAAACATGCACAGTTATGAATAACAAAGCATTTGCAAGGTTGTATCAACCGAAAGTCCAGTACAATCTTCTTATTTTATCAAGGCCTTTAAAATGAGGTGTCACTCAATAGGGGTTCTCATTTAAAATTTTCCACTTACCCCCAAAATACCCCATTTTTGGTGGAGGTGTTGAAATTTACGATATGCCAAAAAACTCCATTTTTGTTCATGTTAACAATCCCCAAAGCAAATCTGTCTATTTCCATTAATACAAAAAATAATAGGGGGGGAGACTTTTAAGACAACTGGTATGCAGACTGAGCTGAGCTTTAGAATTAAAAAGCTAGGCTTAAGGTATACTCGGACGTTGGTAGCTGGCGATGCGGATCCAGCCCGACCTATATTCGGTGTTAATTACTTTATAAAGAAGACAGCTAACTAAAGTGCAACAACAAAGCTAAACATAACATAAAACATTGTATAAACATTGAATAAGAGACTTCTGGTTGCATTAGTGTTTATTTTAGATTCAAATGATGATAATTGCTGACAAGCGTCTGGCTCTGCACTTGAATGGCTTCCATAGATTTTGTTTTCTTACCAGTGTAGATGGAGAATACCGCTTTAGAGAGATTTTTGCTAAGTAAGGTAGCATACTTTTGTCCTTCAAAAAAAGTTTCTGATTATATAGTTAGCAGTCCACCACTCCTACCCTACTACTTTATAGACCCTAAGTCACTACTTTTTAGAACCCAAACTTTGCAGTTTACTTTAACATACTGCAGACTCTCATAAAATAAATTATTGTTTAACTGTTGTAATTTTAGAGTTGATTTTAAAGGTGGAGATAACTACCCTACTTTTGTCTTTACATTAGTTCAGTATTTAATTTTTGCTGATCACTTAAAAATAGTTGGACAAAATTTTTAAAAGTGCAGTGATATTTAAATGCTAGAAGTAATGAATGAAAACTCTTTTGACATTTTAATTTAACGGTAAGCATTTCTTTTCAGGAATTAAATAGCAACTTGTACAATATTTAGTAGACCTAAATATTATAAAATGTCTTGCAGAATATAAATTAAAATTTATTTAAAATATAAACTCAGAATTATGTCCTAAACAAACTAGTAAAAAGTGAGTACGTTGTTTGCTCTGTACTTACTAGAGACAACATGGAACTAATTATAAAATAAAACAACTATGGCTGACACAGAAGAAATGTACAAACAATATTGAATTAAATAATTGTCTTTGGGCGATGTATTGTAGATCTATGTAACTTAGGAGTTAGGACTTAGGCCCATAAAGTAGGTGTGAACTGAATTTCAGCTAATAGTTTAGTTAAAGATTCATCTTCCAAAAAAATCGCGGTGAAATGATACCTTCAAACAAAAATATTTTTGTATTAGAAATATTGTGTCAAAAAACCATTGCGAAAAATGATGTTCTAAGTCAGAGTTCCATGAAAATCAATCATAGTATGTGTAAACCTTGTATGTGTCTTGTTCTAAAATTTTAAAGCTCACAATCTTGAAAAATTTAATCACTTGGCAAAGTGGCGTAGCTAAAAAAATTATTTTGATTCAACACCTCATTCGTTCTCACTTAGTTTTATGTTTATAACGTTATAAACTTAGCAATTGATAATACATAATGATATTGCAGCAGAACTTGTAATATCCGAGTCCAAGAAGAAGTATCACAAGCTAAAGTTGGCTCGATGTGACACAGCCGATCAATACAACTTCGGCTATGCCGACATCTTGCCTACTCTCTGCTTTGACTTTCAGTTTTGTTCCAAACTTTAAAATGTTCCTGTAACAAATAATTTTTGTGCTATTAAATGAATATGCTAAAATATTGTTGTTAAGTGGGTGATTCCAAAATTTCAGGAATTTCCATTATTAAATCCAGATCAAAACTAAGAAAACAATTTAGTAAACATGTCCTATAGTACTTAGTTTTCTACCAGAAATTTTTTTATTTTAAAGAAAACAATTTGAGTGGTGAATGGTATCGAGTAGAAATTTTGTATGGTCCTTAATTTTATTAAAAGATCCAATTTTTTAAAATAATCAATGTTAGTAAAATTGTACTGTTTTCGTGTTATTTTTGATAAAAGAATCTGAATATCCCCCACTCTAACAAAGGAAATCTGATAATTTTTTGTAAATTGTGTTCGAAATATATATTTTTTTTAAACAAAATGGTGGCTAGGTGGGACAGTATGATTTTTAGGACACATGTGTACATAAACGTTTTTCTTAGTTTTGAAGTGGGGTAGGTCTTGGAGTTTTGAAACATCCTCTTCATTCAGTCTTGGATCAGACTGTACAGTACATACTTTGGCATTCTAAACATACCACTCCATGTACATTAGCCAACAGTAGCTTGACCTTAGACGTTAGTTCTAAACAGATATTATTTTTAAATTTACAAGGCTTAAAAACAAACCTCATAACAGACCGAGAGCTCTTGAATAAAAATGCATGTTATTTAATAAAGCTATAAACCCAAATCAATCGAGTAATGATTATAGAATATGTTTTTATTTTATGAAATTAAAATGCACCTTATCAAATCATCTTCGCAGACCCAGTGTTTGGGCAAATGGAGCCAAACAATCCCATCATAGACACACGTGTTATTGCTGTGACGTTTTAATTTAATTTGACTTCCGAATAATCACTGAACCAGAAATTAGCATCTATAAAAACACTTATGATGCGTATGATTGGACAAAAGTCATAAGTTTAACAAGTATAGCGTGCCTATTGGTACGCAGGGTTCCTAAGGACAGGGAAATGAAAAATAGTTAGGGAACTTCTAAAGAGTCAAGGAAAATTTGTTTCATCATTGAGCCCCATGATGCAAAAACTGAGGAGCTTTTCTTTTCTCCACCTTGCTGTAACACAAGTTGTTGAAGTGTTTTTTGGTTTTCTGAGGACGTCTCCAGAAGTATGTTAAAAGGCTAAAAATGCACCCAACTATTAAACAGTGCCTGCTTTTGAAAAGCAATAAAAAAAGAACTTATGTCAAAAGTACAAAAAAACCAACAATATTCCTTTTTTAAAGAATATTTTAAGCCTATTTTTTGAAGTTACGAAATGGAGGTAGTTCTAGAATTTGAGATTTTAAAAAACATTTTATTTATAATCTGTACTAGCTGACCCGGCAAACGTTGTTTTGCTATATAAATAATTTTCAAGTAATTTCTAGTGTAGACAAAAAATAGCTTAATTATTGTAAATGTTTAAGAATGTGGTATATGCGTGAAATAGGCATGGAGCGCTGTGAACGATGAGGGAATATATAAATAACAAAAGGCAAACTTTTTTTTTAAGTTATTATAATTTATTCAATCAGCTGTTTTAAGCTTTTCATACGAACAGCTGTTTTTTGTGCCCATGAAATCTTCCATAAGATTAACATTGATACTTTGAGGGCCACTGGGGCGTAGCCCTTATCACTAAGGGGTATGAAAAATAGATGTTAGCCGATTCTCAGACCTACTCAATATACTCACAAAATTTCATGAGAATCGGTCAAGCCGTTTCGGAGGAGTACGGGAACGAACATTGTGACATTTGACACGATAATTTTATATAATCTGTATTTTGTATTCCAGTGAGCCTAGTTTGTTCTGGTAAAATCTACAACTTGAATTTTATGATTAAATGAGGCTGCTGATTAGAGGAATTGTGATTAATTTTAGTTAAACGAACTTAGTGAATTTAAACACAGAAAAGTGAACACGCCCAGTGTTTCCTCTTTTAATATTTAGCACTGTATTCTGAGGAAATAGCTCATGTTAATTTTCAACTCTAAAAACTGAAGATAAAAATTATCAAACAATGTTTATTTTAAATTAAATCTATTTGTACTGGGGTAATATAATAAAATACACCTACTAATGTTTTGGTCTCTTGAAATGTTTTTGTAAAGTTAGCGGTTTTTGAGATATTTGATATTAAAAAATTTAAATGCCTGCGATTTTGAAAATATTGTTCAAATGTAGAAAGTTCTGATTTTCCGTACAGTGATAAAGGATTACGCAAAAAGTAGGATACAAAGTTTGAACTCAATATCTTTCAACTTCCAAAGATATTAAGTATTTTGTAAAAAAAATGGCTTAGATACTTTTTGAAAAACTTTTATCTAAAATAAAAAAAACATTTCTTTAAATGGGATCTCAAGACTAGTGGCAATTTTAACACGGGGCAGGGTGTTCAGCTTTTCCCTCAGTTTTCCCGAGATTTTTTTTAAGAAATTTTTATTAGGAGCTTAGTTTGGTAACAAAAAATGATTTAATATGTTTTGAGACTTAAGAGTTTTTAATGTGAAAGAAAAAGTCAATGCTGAAACTCAGTCAGTTTTGATTGCCAATTGCCGATCCCCTAAACATAATTGAACTGATGATTACAACGGTTATTTTAATATTTTGGTTATTCCTTTAATGTCATCCATATACAGTCTTATGCTCATATATCTCATTGGTTGTTCACGGATTTTTTTATTGTAGGAACTTGCGTAGAAGTTGGTGTGAATAACAGACAAACTGCTACAATCAACAGTTTTGAAAAAAAACAAAACAATACCATATGACCAAAATAGTTTTTTTTTACAACAGTTTTGAGTTGGAAACTATTCCTATTAATACCTGGTGAAGGCGTTAAATCATTTTCAATGTTTTAGTAAAAATTTTCATATTGAGATTCCCTCTCAAGTTATGAGTATAAATTACATTCTTACATCATTTGAACTAAAAAACTATAAAGTTATTTATTTAAATAAATCAAACGCTTTATCCAGAATCAAAACAAATTTCAAATTAACAACGGAATGCAATCATTTTCAATGGTTTTGGAGGGTGATTTTTAAATGTTTCAAATAAATAATCAATTTTCAGCCAGAAAGGTATTAAAATAAAATTTGGGGAGGTTGGTTTTTCATAATTTCTCTTGCCCCCCCTCCCCCCAATTTTTACTTTCTCCA
>JAGFPH010009365.1:18099-34057 GCA_018207615.1 Philaenus spumarius | reverse complement strand
AAAAGTTGTAGATCTTTTTATTATCAACAACTTTTATATTTAACTTTTTTCGATAATAGGTCAACTTTCGTTGCAAATTGCAAAAAACCGTGAAATAACATTTTAACCCCTAAAAATTCACCCCTTCTCCATTTTGTCGACTCCAATTTATTTTTCCCGTCATTCGGGCAATATTTTGCTCCTCTTCCAGTAGGTCTCATGCTGTGAATTTTTTTTTTTTAGTTTTTATATTTTTTGGCGTCCATCAGCACTGGTCTATTTTTAAGGTCCAATTATAAGAACTCAAAAAGTATTTGAATTTGGGCTGGGGGAGGATGCTATAGTTTAGTTTAGTTTAGTATCTCAAAAAATAAATATTTTATAACACTGTCGAGTGGGTTTACAAATATATATTATGTTTATACACAGAATGTCCTGTAACTCTCTAGTACAGCTTTGTAGAATTGTTCCTTAGGTGAAAATATGAGAAGAAGCTCCAGTAAACTCAAGCAGAAAACGTTTTGTTTTAAATTTATGTACCATATTTAACTTGATATCTTTAAAAGTTAATAAGTTAAAATTTTGTGAACATGTTTTTTATGTAAACTTTTATCAAGGTACGCAAAATGAAAACCTTCTCTTTCATATTTTCAAAATGGCAGCCAAAAATTATTGCTAAAAACCTCTAAACCAGTTAACAAAAAATTTATAAGAGACAAAAAAATGTTTTTGTAATTACAAACAAAACAATTTTTTTCATTTTTCCTGTACGCCAATGGATAACTGAGTTATTGGCAAAAACCTACACATTTTATTTCCTGGCAGATCAGTTGTCTAGAACAAGAATAAAATTGGCCTTTAATAGCCTTATATATAATACATGAAGCAGTTTTTTGTGAACACAACTCCTCCCTTATTTCTGATCCAAATTTAATGTTTGAATTGTCATAAAATTCGTCTCATTTCGAAGTTTCGCAATAAGGTTTTTGGATGTCAAAAATTCGTATCCTTAATGATGTTAGCTAATCTCAAACATCGGGTTTTCCCCAAAAGATTAACATGGAACGAATTTAAAAATCATTTCTATACAAAACAGCTGTTTGTAATAAGAAAAAACTAATCCAGCTGCTTCGTGGAAGTAAATAATAATGATTTTTAAATAACAGATAATACAGTTGATTCGGATGTCCAGCTTTTAGTAGAAAATAATATTTAAAGTTAGGCCTATGTTTCAACACACACAAACCAATAAAAACTTGCGATAAGGAATTTAAAAGAACTATGTTACATCCTAATTAAAAATAAACAAGACATATAGTAGACCTATTTATTGATAATATACGGTAATTGATAGTGAGTAACTTTTTGGTTAGGTTTTTGATTAAGTGTACACCTGAGCCATACTGATTCTTTTAACCTTTATTATAACTGTTGATATAAAATATACGAAATAATTTGATTTGAACATTTAACATGATTTACCATCTTAGTTTTGAGGTTATTATTTTAATCCTACATCTTTATTATAAATACAACATAACATATATGTTTTAGAAGGTTCCACCGGGGTTGGCATGCGGAGCATGCAGGGGTCTCCTCTAGTTTTAAGTTAATACTGTAACTAAATAGACTTTTAGTTGTCATCAATGCTTTTATTGCTAAATAATTATTGTTGCAGACAGCTGCCAAGAAATTTTATTTTCCTACAGCTACTTAATAAAGTGTCTTTTTGCACACTCACAGCAGTGCGCAAACTAAACTGCATGTGTTCTGCGTCAAGTAAGTATACCTCTTTGTTTTACTTTACCGCACGCCAGCTGTTTACTTTGCACCCTAGGGCGCAAAGTAAACAGCTAATGTAGGATGATCTGAAATTTTTGATTGTTGTGGGACTATATAAAACAGATCTTTTTAAAAACTAAAGCTTTAACTTAAAATGTAGCTGTAGGAAAAACCTTGTGGGCTTTACAGGTGCAAAGTTTACTTTCTTACCCACAACAAACTTTAATGCCTGAAGCTTATCTCATGGGACAAACTCAACTTTCCACCCTAGACACACAAATAACTGCTTTTACTATTTTCTTTCTATTAAAAAAAATACAACTTTTAGTCTCTTGTAAGTTTTTTGTTAAGTTAAAGAGTACATGTATAGAGATATTTGACATTAAACATTTTAAACTTTCTCATTTTTTGTACCTGGTAATAGTTTAAATAAAAAATATGTTTACTAAATTTGAACTCTCTATCTTATCTGCTTATAAAGAAATTACCGACCTGAGTTTACTGGAACTTTTGTCTTATTTTTACTTGAAGAACAATTTCTAGAGAGTTACCATACACCCAGAATTATTTTGTAATATACAGTTTTTAAGATTTTCGTAAAAATGCTGCTCAATATCCCATTTTGCCTCTCTATTTCTAAAAGTACAGTAGGCCTACTGAACTAAATTTTTGAAAACTCCAGTAGTGTTAAAGGTAAACCATATAGGCTTTACTTTATTTTTTAAAAACTGCAAGGGATTCGAATTTTGAATTAAAATTATATTCTTTTATACAATTTATTCTTACAAAAAAGCCATAGTCATTCTCAATTTCATAAAACTCATTCACGAAAACAGTAAATCCGAACCAGTGCGCAGTATGAAATATGTCACCTACCCACACCTAAGCCATATGCGGACGTCTTAACGGATAATTGTAGGCCTAAATAAGGAAATCCGACAGTGCGACCATATTGGAAACGGATGATCATAATATATATGCAGCAAATAACATTTTACCGTCATAAAAACGTGCCGAAGTGTCGAACGATGTTTTTAGGCGGGGTGAAACGTCCGGTGACGGTAGTTTGTGAGTGATTGCACGTAGATATTCTCTACACAACTCTGTCGCTAACACGGCATACTAAATGTAAAACAGCTTTGGTGCCTTTGCTTTGTCGAAGGACCGGAAACATTATAAAGTACAGTCCGTTCCCACCTTAACTCGAATTTATTTAAGTTTTGTTTTTACTTTCTCCACTCTATACGTAGTATATGGAGAAAGTATTGTTTTCGTCCAAATTTTCAAATTTGAATTTTTAGTGGAACTATCTGTTTTGGTGCTCCCTGAACCCCCAAAAATTGTTTAGTGGAATTATCTGTGTTGGTGCTCCCTGAACCCAAAAATATTTTTAGTGGAATTATTTGTTTAGGTGCTCCCTGAATCCAAAAAAGTTTTTTTTTTTGTGATGTCTGTTAGGATGTGTACAGAGCTGGAGACCATACCAACGGTCCAATTTTGATGAAATTTGGTATGTAGGTGTATTACAGGAATACCTCCAGGTGTTTTGTTTTCATTTTTCCAAATTTTTTATTTCTAAGGGGTTTTACCCCCCAAAAATGGCAAAAAAAACGAGAAAAATCAAAATTTCTCAAAAACGGCTCTATTAATTTTGATAAAATTTGGCTTATTTGTAGCCCTAATGTACCCTACCATATGGAAAAAACTGCATCTTTCTAAAAATTCACGTTTAGGTAATAATAATAAGAGATTTTTGGGGGGTTTTTGGTCAAAAAGGGGGTTGTTTTTCAAAAATGTTCAAAACTTTTTTCGTGCATCTATACAGGCGTAATTGACATGTGTGGTGTAAATTTGTTCGAAATCGTTCGAATAGTTTTAATAATAATATTTATTAGTTAATATTTTGAATGAAACTAATATGAAACTTTTAATATGGATGTGCATTACATACATCTAATATTTTCCATGGTATGTCCTACTTTTGCAATTCTAAATAACCACCTCTTATGCTACTCTTGGGAAGGTATTAAGTTTCAACTGGGAGAAAGTGTGTGGCAGTTATCTGGTACCGTTTATTTAAAACTCATATTAGCCGCTCTATGTTTGAAATCAATCGAACTATTCATTTGCCAATTTATGCAATAATAGCAAGATTCGTCCGCCAAGGGTTCCCTGCTGGTCAGCTGGTTAAAACGTTTTACCTAAATAATTTTAATAACAATGGCGGCAATAAATTATACATTAGTTGTGCAAACTTTTTAAAAGAAATATACGGTTCTCAATTTTGTCATACACACCATGAATGTAACGTTATTAATTATCTGTAAAATAGACCTATGCCATTACTTCGACAAGATTCCAACGGCTTTATACCTTCCCAAGAGTAGCATAGGAGATGGTATTACTTTCTCTCTGTACTATAGTATAGAGAAAGTATAGTGATCGCAAAAAAATCGATGTTGAGATTTTTGTGGAAATATCCGTTTTGGAACCCCCTGAGTCCAAAAAAGTGGTTTGTACAAAATGTATGTCTGTATGTAACAAAGTTAGAGCAAAAACTATTCGATCAATTTCAAACAAATTTGCATCAGACATGTCAAGTAGGCCTGTATAGATGCACGAAAAACGGTTTTGTAAATTTTTGAAAAACAACCCCCTTTTTGGCAAAAAACCCCCCAAAAAATCAGTTATTATTATTTTTTTTTTAACTGCTCTAACGATTTTGATAAAATTTTGCTTATTTGTAGCCTTTAATGTACCCTACCATATGCAAAAAACCCGCATCTTTCTAAAAATTCTCGTTTAGCTAATAATAATAATAGCTGATTTTTGGGGGTTTTTGGCCATAAAGGGGGTTGTTTTTTTAAAAAATGTCAAAACCTTTTTTCGTGCATCTATAAGGCCTAATTTACGTGTTTGGTGCAAATTTGTTCGAAATCGATCGAATAGTTTTCTCTCTAGATAATAATAATAATAATAATATTTAATAGTTAATCTCCAACTTTAATAAAAAATCACCTCTCCTACCCCACCCTACAAGTTACAGTGAATCTGTTTAATAATTTAAATATGTTTGTGAGAAAGTATGTGTTCCTGGTACCGTTTATTTAGAATTGCAAAAGTAGGACATACCATGAAAAATATTAGATGCATGTAACACACATCCCTATTATATTATTATATTATAATATTATTATTATTATTATTATTAAAACTATTTGATTGATTTCGAACAAATTTACACCAAACATGTCAAAATTAGGCCTGTAAAGATGCACGAAAAAAGGTTTTGAAAAAGTTTGAAAAACAACCCCCTTTTTGACCGAAACCCCTCAAAAATCAGTTATTATTATTATTACCTAAACGAGAATTTTTAGAAAGATTCGGTTTTTTGCATATGGTAGGGTACATTAAGGTCTACAAATAAGCCACATTTTATCAAAATTTTATTTTGGGAAATTTTGATTTTTCTCGTTTTTTTTGCCATTTTGGGGGTAAAACCCCTAAAAAATCAAAAATTTGAAAAATGAAAAAAAAAACCTTGATATATTCCAGAACTACACCTACATACCAAATGTCATCAAAATCGGATCGTTGGTATGGCCTACAGCTCTGTACACGTCCTAACAGACACGCGGACAGACATCACAAAAAAAACACTTTTTTTGGTTCAGCGAGCAAAAAAACAAATAATTACACTAAAAATATTTTTGGGTTCAGGAAGCACCAACACAGATAATGCCACTAAACAATTTTTTGGGGTTCAGGGAGCACCAAAACAGATAATTCCACTAAAAACTCAAATTCGAAAATTTGGACGAAAACAATACTTTCTCCATATACTACGTATAGGGGGGAGAAAGTAAAAAGTAGGATTTTTTCTTGCATATCATTGAGACCTCGATGGTGCAAAAACTGAGAGATTTTCTTTTGCTCCAGCTCCAGCTTGCCGTAACACAAACTGAAGAAACAGGTTTTTTGTAACAACATATCCAATAGTAGTCAAATTTGAGATTAAATATATAGAATTGGGTATTTTACTTTTAAAATAAATGATATTTATGAGACCAATCTTTATTAGCGAATTTCCATAGGAAAGATGAGGTATTGAAGTGACTTTATGGTAAGACCTAAGGTCGGGGAGTAGTAAATGAGCACCGATCATGGTCCCCAGAACACGTTTTGAGATGTCATTAAATATTGTATGCATATTTGTGTTCACACTCTAACGGCCGCGTTTCAAGTACATTTGGTATAAATTTGGTACACACGTTGGTTGTCCGAAGTCGATCGAACGAATTCGTTAGCCAAAAAATCCAACAACCGGAAGGCCGTTTTTTAACTGGAAGTAACTGTTTTTACTTTCTCACTATAGGCTACTATTATAGTATAGAAAAAGTATAGTGATCGCAAAAAAAATCGATGTTGAGATTTTTGTGGAAATATCCGCTTTGGGACCCCCTGAGTCCAAAAAAGTGGTTTTTACAAAATGTCTGTATTTACAAAGCTAGAGCGAAAACTATTCGATCGATTTCAATCAAATTTGCACCAGACATGTCAAGTAGGCCTGTATAGATGCACGAAAAACGGGTTTGAAAAAAAATTAAAAACAACCCCATTTTTGGCAAAAAAACCCAAAAAATCAGTTATTTTTTATAAAAAACGGCTCTAACGATTTTGATAAAAGTTGGCTTATTTGTAGCCTTCAATGTACCCTACCATATGCAAAAAACCGCATCTTTCTAAACATTCTCGTTTAGCTAATAATAATAATAATAATAACTGATTTTGGGGTTTTTTTGGCCATAAAGGGGGTTGTTTTTCAAAAATTTTCGAAACCTTTTTTCGTGTATCTATACAGCCCTAATTGACGTGTTTGGTGCAAATTTGTTCGAAATCGATCGAATAGTTTTCTCTCTAGATAATAATAATAATATTTATTAGTTAATCTCATACTTTAATAAATCACCTCTTATACCTAC
Source organism: Philaenus spumarius (assembly GCA_018207615.1). NCBI lineage: Eukaryota > Metazoa > Arthropoda > Insecta > Hemiptera > Aphrophoridae > Philaenus > Philaenus spumarius. The sequence continues at coordinate 27,314 of JAGFPH010009365.1, read as the reverse complement.
AATTAATTATGAAGTCACAGTGAATCTGTTTAATACTTTAAATATGTTTGTGAGAAAGTGTGTAGCCTACCAGTTCCTGGTACCGTTCATTTTTCGTACTAGAATGAAACTGTTTTGGGGTTTAATCTAAAAAAATAAATTTAGGATATTATTCTGCACATTTTGTTTTGTTACAAGACCTTATAACTCGCTTGGTTCCCACAAAATTGATCAAAACGTAAAATACCATAAAAGTACCCGGTTCAAAGCCACGTGGTGGATTTTACCTTGGGGGCATCTTCTCATCCGAGGCCGACGGCCAAGTTTATACCCTACGAGCGAAGCGAAGCTCATAACCCGAGGCCGTAAGGCCGAGTTGCAAACTCGCAAAGCGAGTTTTTCCGCTGCAAGTGGAACGAAGGAGCGTGTGGGTCGAAGCTGGAGGCTTAGATGCTAAAACATTCTACTAATATATTTCGTACAAATAGGCAGCTATTCAGCGCCTTCGTGAGTAGAACAATTTCCCAAATGCGTTCCGGATAAAATCAACTGAGACAGGCAGACAGGGTGATTTAAAGGGCTGATTTTCCTTTACATACAAAACTCTAAAAATTAGAATAGCTTTGATCACACGCATAGATTGTGTGATTCAATCTGTGTTATACTAAATTTAATCCAAATATCAGTATTTAAAACAAAACTAATTAAACTCCGTTTCCAAATATTGATCCAAACATTAAAATCAAAGATTAATAATGTTTACAAAGACAATTACCAAAAAATAATGTTTTACATTTTTGCCCGTATATAGGTTATCATTTCACTTACCGAAAAAAATGTAAAACTCGTTTCATTTTTCGATAAAATTCAAAAAGATAAAACAAATATTGGTTCCTCATCTTGTAGTTGTCGACAACTACCGAGAAATTTGGTTACTGTCGAAAACCCAGTTGCCTTTTGATCTTTGATAAAACCAGTTAAAAGAGAAAAATATTGTGCGCCTTGTAAATTCTTTGTGAAATTAACGGTTTCCGAGAATTCGACTTTAAAACTACCACCATTTTGAAAATATGCAAAATATTTCTTTGTTATAAACTTGTGTAACGTAAAATTTAACTGCCTTTAACAAATAAAAACTCAACATATTATCTATTTTTATATTTGTTATATAAAAAAATAAATTGGCCGATAGCGGCTAAACGAAGAGGATTTTTTTAAATTGTTTGGTTGTTTGGTGTGTATAGACTGAAAATGTGTAATACACTAAAGATTTTTGTGGCACCTTTGTATATTATTTTTTTTAGTCAGAAAACGTTTTGTAAAGTATAGAACTAAGTTATGCGCACACGAAACTTTTGCCTCAGACCAACCTAGACAACAATGATCATTTAGGTTTAAAAAAAATAACGAAATGTTGAGCGTCTTCTTAAAATAAACTAACAAATACAACCATTAATAATATTCAAGATTAAAAATCTATCATAAAATTGTAATATAAAAAAAGAACGTTACCTCATCTCTCTTGGTGTTCGTCGACCAATGGTCACAGAAACAGTGGTCGCCAGTCAGACACACGCACCTTACCGTTGTCAAGTCATGAATAAGTTAATGAGACGTCACAGACAGCGCCTTCTAGCATTCATCATTCTTTACTTATTGAAAGAGTTTTTGATGTTTTAAAATTCAGAGCCTCACTAAAACAACGCCCAGTAAAATCACTACCGGTATTCATACATTTTGTTGCGTTTATTTTGAGTGCTTAGCTTGAATTGGAAGAATAGTTTTTAAATGTTCAATCATCGGGTGTTGATATTAATACCAAGCAAATTTTTCTAGGGTTCCGTACCTAAAAGAAAAGCTCATAAATATTATGATTTAACCTTGCTTAATTTAATATACGTTATCTTGCATAGGACACTACAGGTACCGACAGTAAAGTTGATAATAAGCTCGCACGAAATGAAAATGGGTTAAAAATTTTACCTTTAGTCACGTCCACACCAATTGGAGTTGTATGGTAAATGTTTTTTTCTCGTTATTTTGACCCATGCACCCATACCCTGAATTAGCTCCGTGCATTACAGAATATTGCTAGAAACTAAAATATTTCCGAAGGCGGTGCGGCTAAAATTTTGAAAACCAGTGATGTTACAAAAGTGAGTTGCTTAACAATAAACTAGGCCTACATAAAAAACTTTGGCAAAATGTGATGACAATATATTTTATTTACAGAATTTTTCGCCCGTGAGGTGGGGTTAGTGTAGCTGTTTCCTATTTCAAAAGCTTGAGTCCCCTGGTTCAATACAGTTTAAATAATGGGTGCTTTTTGATGAACAAAAATAATACTGTGTCGAGAGCCGTCACGACCTTTCACTGGTACTCACTAGTGAAATGCTATCTAATGTTACAGTTTATTCTCACAATGGTTATTTCTATTAACTTCCCAGGATATTGTAGCCTAGTAGATCTGAACATTAAAGATGACCTTTAACCTATTTTATATGTTTCAAGATCACTTAAGTACTTTTTACACTTTTTTTTTTTTTTTTTTTTTAAAGGTGTGTCTTACGAAAATTTATTAAATTCGGTTTAGTTGTTTTTTAACGTCAATTTTTATCTGCGCATGCTCATAATGATAGGAATAAAGTATATACTATCATGAAACAGCTGAGATTGCAATACATTTGTTTATTATAGGCAAGGTATTGATGATAATTATTTATTGTTGTAACGATTGAATTCATTTCATAATAAACGGTACCAGGAACTTGGCACATACTTTCTCACAAACATATTTAAATTATTAAACAGAATCACTGTGTCTTCATAATTGTAGGTGGGGTAGGAGGGTGATATAAATTAACTAATAAATATTATTATTATTACCTAGAGAGAAAACTATTCGATTGATTTCGAACAAATTTGCACCCAACACGTCAATTAGGCCTGTACAGATGCACGAAAAAAGATTTTTTTTAAACAACCCCCTTTTCGACAAAAAAAACCCCAAAAATCAGTTATTATTATTACTAGCTAAACGAGAATTTTTAGAAAGGTGCTGTTTTTTTGCATGCGGTAGGGTACATAAAGGGCTACAAATACGCCAAATTTTATGAAAATCGTTAGAGCCGTTTTTTTATAAAAAAATAATAACTTATTGTTTTGGGTTTTTTTGGCCAAAAAGGGGATTGTTTTTCAAAAATGTTCAAAACCTTTTTTCGAGCATCTATACAGGTCTACTTGACATGTTTGGTGCAAATTTGTTCGAAATCGATCGAATAGTTTTCTCTCTAGCTTTGTATACATACATACAGACAGACAGACATTTTGTAAAAACCACTTTTTTGGACTCAGGGGGTCCCAAAACGGATATTTCCACAAAAATCTCAACATCGATTTTTTGCGATCACTTTCTCTATACTATATACTATAGTGAGAATGTAAAAGGGTAAACGTTGTTGTTTAAATTTGAATAAGCCCACACGTTATTATTAGCTAAACAAGAATTTTTAAAAAGATGCTGTTTTTTTTTTTGTGTGCATATTATGGTAGGGTACATTTTTAAGGGCTACAAATAAGCCAAATTTTATCATAATCGTTTGAGCAGTTTTTTATAAAAAAAAATAATAACTGATTTTTTGGGGTGTTTGGCCAAAAATTGGGTTGTTTTTCAAACTTTTTTCGTGCATCTACACAGGCCTAATTGACATGTTTGGTGCAAATTTGTTCGAAATCGATTGAATAGTTAGTTTTCTCTATAGCTTTGTATACATACAGACAGACATACATACAGGCAGTTAGACATACAGACAGACATTTTGTAAAAACCACTTTTTTGGACTCAGGGGGTCCCTAAACTGATATTTCCACAAAAATCTCAACATCGATTTTTTTGCGATCACTATACTTTCTCTATACTATAGTAAAGTGAGAAAGTAAAAGGGTAAATGTTGTTTTGTAAAAAAATATTGAAGTATGTAAAATAAAGATTACTTTAAAATTTGAATAAGCCCACACGTAATGTTTTTACTCAATAGGCTATTATTATTAATGGATTGTGAGCTGCGTTTGTAAAAAAAAAAAAATAAAAAATAACTCTTCAGTTGTTTGTATAGAAAAAGTATAGTGGTCGCAAAGTGATGTTGAGATTTTTGTGGAAATATCCGTTTTGAGACCCCCTGAGTTCAAAAAAGTGGTTTTTACAAAACGTCTGTATGTATACAAAGCTGGAGAGAAAACTATTCTATCGATTTCGAACAAATTTACACCAAACATGTCAATTAGGTTTGACCAAACATGCACGAAAAAAGGTTTTGAATTTTTTTAAAAATACAACCCCCTTTTTGACCAAAAAAACCTCAAAATATCAGTTATTATTTTTTTTATAAAAAAACTGCTCTAACGATTTTGATACAATTTGGCTTATTTGTAGCCCTTAATGTACCCTACCGTATGCGAAAAACCGCATCTTTCTGAAAATTCCCGTTTAGCTAATAATAACTTAACTGATTTTTGGGGGGTTTTGACAGAATAGAGGGTTGTTTTTCAAAAATTTTCAAAACCTTTTTTCGTGCATCTATACAGGTCTAATTGACGTTTTTGGTGCAAATTTGTTCGAAATTGATCGAATAGTTTTCTGTTTGGATAATAATAATAATAATAATATTTATTAGTTAATCTTCTACTTTAATAAATCACCTCTCCTACCCCTCCTACAATTATGAAGTCACAGTGAATCTGTTTAATAATTTATACTGTATATGTTTGTGAGAAAGTTTATTCCAGTTCCTGGTACCGTTTATTATTTATGTATTACCATGCTAAAGAAGAGCACTTGCATCTTGCACCAGTTTTTTTGTCCATTTCCCACGAAGCCCAATATCTCTGACTATTCAGCAGGCCTGTGTTTGTAGCACCTTGATAATGTAAACATATTGTTACAAGACTACACGAGCTAACTTGGAAACAATTAACACTTGGATCAGATGATGGCCTGACGTCTGACCAAATTATCACTTACCAAGGTAACTCTAACCTACATTCTATGCCTTGTTTTATCCGGGTTCGTCTTACTTGCACGAGTGATGTAATAAACAAAGTGACAACATTGATTTACTTACCGCACTCAAGAGTTGCTAGAAAAGTAATACTTACTAATATTTAAAAGATATTTAATATGGGTTATATTTTTATAAGCCTAATTGTTTAAATTGTTATTTGGTTCCCGTGGCTTCACTTGCAAATAACAGCTAAAAATGTAAATTGTGTGCTTAAGACCACACGGGAGAAGTGTAAACTTTTTAACACTTACGAAATGAGGAAGCACAATGTCCATTTCAGAGGTATTACCGATACCAATAAACTATACATTGTGTTAACGTTAACGGGTTAAGCCTATGACGTAGGACAATCTGTTACACTTGTATACCCGACTCAAATATACTAAACTAGTAGTTCTGTGAACAGTAGACCTCGCTCGTTGAAATAACAAATGTGGTTTTGAGCTTAGGTTAAAAATTGGGTGCCCGTAAGGAAGAAAGCAGAAGGTTTAGCCAGTGAATCATTATTTTGCAATTCCAGCGATTCCAGGGTTTCTAGTTCTCGTTTTTTTTTTCTTGAGCTTTAACTGCTAAAGGTTTTTTTTTAGGGGGCATTGTGTTTTATTTAGGTTAATAATGCGTAAGGTAGCTAAAAATATTGCGTTATTGAGGGAAAACATAGAATTAAATATTTACATACTTAAATAACTAAAACTTAACAATGTATTTACAGTTCCATATCATATTCCAATATTATAAATAATTAAAACAAACGATGTTAAAGCGTCGTGTCGTGATAGTGATCTCAACCCATGTACCACAACACTTCCCACGCTGTCCAACGGTCATTTTTTGTATGTCCTTTATCTCCGCGAGGTTTCATTTGTTTCATCTCATTTTGTAACTCAAGTAAAACTAAGTCAAATACTTTTATAAAATAATAATTTACAAGTATACAGTTCAATTCTATGATTTATCCTCTACGCTTTCTTATAATAATATGTCATTTTTGGGCAAAGGATGTGTTCCTAAATTACTATTCAAAACAAGCCTAGTTTTGTTAGCAGTCTTGTAGTAGGAACATAAAAACTGGTGTTTTCAAAATAAGAAATTTGAAATTGATAAATATTTTTATACAATTCTATTTAGAACTAAATTACGAAACTTTTTACATTTATGAAAAAAATTACAATAATTTTTACTACTTTTTATGTAGGCCTAAAGTTAAACATTTTCCTTTCGTTACTGCACGTGATTGTTTCTTGAGCTTATAACTGTCTTAATTTTACTTCAATAATTTTTTTACTGGCATATATGAATTAATTCTTTAAACCTTTATCTACAAAAAAGCTATGGAACACTTTTAAATTGGTTTAGAATAAACGTATAAAAACATGGTTGAAATACAAAAACTTGGACGATTTTTAACAAATTCGAAGTTTACGGCCATTTTGTGAGCTTACCGTTAGAGATACGGAAAAAATCAAGAATACAATTTTGTTGAAAATTTAATTTGCTTTGAGCAAAATTTCATTAGTTTTTAAATTCGACTTACGGTTAAGCCACAAACTGGCTTTGGAAAAAAGCTTACACTGAGAGAAACGGTCCGGCCGCCATTTTTATTTTATTTAAGGGGTTAAAAATGGAAAATGGAAAAAAAACCGTATATATACATGGCTCGGCCTAGGAATAAGGAACACTCATGCAAAAAATCATCAAAATCGGTCAAGGCGTTTGGCCGTAATCGTGAGACAGACATACAGACACACAGACACACAGACGAAATGCCGAACGGTCGAGTTAAAACGGAGACCTCGCTTACGTTCGGTCAATTAGCAATGCGTTCGTGGTCTAACCGGCTAAAGCGCTAGTCTACGGTGACGGACTCTACTGGTTTGAATCTCGGCAAGACCAACACTTTTTTCAAACCGACGTAGTAGAGCGTTTCAGAAAATGCGTGTCGGTTAAATCCGATTCACCCGCCAGCAAACATAATGGCAAACGTAAACTTCCACCCGAGTTACGCCTATAGAAGTTTACACCTCACAAAATGAACGATTATTGAGCCCTAGCCTATCTTTACACGCAACTCGAAAGACGGCCGGAGAACTAAGTTACGTGACCCAAAGCTCCAAAACCTATCAATGTTTCACCATTTAGGTCTACATAAATCATCAGGTAATGTTTGTTGGTAAGCGCGAAATAATATGTTTTCGTTCATAACTCGTGAAAGAACACGAACGTTAAAATCTGACTTCGAAGTACATTCTGTCCCTTTTCCGAATCTGTTAAAATGTTAGACATCTACATGCGGCAGATTTGGCTGGGCTCACACTTCTTTTTATTATTAAATAGGGATAGCTATCCCCATTTTACCCCTTAGGCACAAGGCACAAGTAAACAAATTAAAGTAATTTACGTTTATTATATACTAGCTGGCCCGACCCGGCTTTGCACGGATAGACAAATCAAAGTTAAATGTATATTAACAAAAAATATATTATAACTATGTATTTCTTATGGAGATTTTTAGTAACTTTGACCCCCCCAAACCTCCCCTAAAATTTCGATTTCTTTTTAAAACTCTTTCTTAGCGAGTACCTTGGGCCCTAGAGGAAGCTACATAACAAATTTCACTCCAATCCGTTCGATGGCTTTTGTAGTAACTTTGACCCCCAAACCTTCCCTAAAATTTCGAATTTTTTGAAAAACTTTCTTAGCGAGCACCTATGGCCCTAGGGGAAGCTTCCTTGTAGCTAGGGGAAGCTACATACCAAATTTCATTCCAATCCGTTCGATGGTTTTAGAGAAATCGTGATTTAGTAACTTTGATCCCCAAAACCCCCCCTAAAATTTCGAATTTTCGGAAACCCTTTCTTAGTGCGCGTCTGGAGCCTATAAAGAGTATTAGTGCCAAATTACATGTTTGTAGGTCTCGTGGTTTTGGAGAAACTGTGATGAGTCAATGAGTCAATAGTATTTGGCTTTTATAAGTATAGATAGGCCCCCTAACTTAAGAATCGAAAAGCTAGTGGTTTACTCTTTCTATTTATCATTTAAGAAACGATTTTATCATATAACAGATTTCTAGCTTCATGGAAAATACTGTATGACAATTTATATTTTATTGTATAGAAAAGTTGTTACTTTATTTCTTCCATAAAATTTATTGTAGCCTAACGAATTGCTTTATTTATAAATAAATAGCATATTTTGCCCCTTAGAAGCTAGACATGTACAGTACGATTTATTTAACCGTGCCCACGATTGTACTAACCTGAATGATAACGTTAGAAATCGCTCTGTCTACTCTAGTAATTTTCTCCACGAAAACTGAGCCGAGCGGCGTGAAACAGCGAGAGCCGAGCTTCAATAACACTGCCATTTAATACACTTAGCAGCGATGTAAAATTATGAAACTTTCACGGATACGCAGATAAGAACCATACGATTCGTATGATGTAAAAAAAAATCAATTACAAAACCTATTTCATATTTAAAAAATCAATATTACAACAATGTACTTTAATAATGACATGAAATGTTCACACCGCTGGAAAGTTTTTTATTTTTGTTGGTCAGAGACAAAGTGTTCGCGGGAAAGTTTTAGATAAAGGTCCAAATTAAATATTTTATTTTAAACATTTTTTCGTTTGACTTACGGTTTGCTCGGTACAGCGGTATAATGTGAGCGTTGTAGGAAGTAGGCCTACTTGGTGTCTGGCATTTACTTTAACCACACCACAGTATTATTATTCGAAAACTCGAACAAGAGGCACGGTTAAAAAAATCGTACTGTAAGTTGTGTTTCTTTTCTATACAACTCTTAAGATTAGTAATTTTTTATTTCTGCTATGCAGCTTTATGACATGAGCAGATTTTATTTTTACTGTATGGGCGTAGTTATTCCATTTTTACCCCTTAAAAAGAACTAACTGCAATTAGAGCTAGAGGTCCGGGTTTACTTTTCTATGTATAGTTTGTGCCAATCTATGTATAAAGAAATAAATGTGCCAAGTTTCTACAACCATCAAAGGGTTTATAAGAATTAATATTTCAAATAATTAAAAATGCTAGTTTTTCAATGTTGGTATGTAGGCCTATCACATAAAAACCCAAGCATGGAATGTGCTAAATTTCATCTCTCTAAACTCGTGACAAGACGATACTTCCATGGTTATAGTTTAACGTAGGTAG
>JAGFPH010009365.1:0-17999 GCA_018207615.1 Philaenus spumarius | reverse complement strand
CCACCTTTAGGTTTATTAATTGATTTTCTATCCATTGTAGGCTTAAATAATATATTTCTTCTACCTACACTTCTAAAACACTTTATATACACTAATTTAACGCGTATAAACGTAAACGACAGAGCTTTGATCACTGTCTAGGTATACTAACAACTACGTCACAGCCCCCACTCCACTTTTTTTGATATTTCCCGAATGAGGTAACCTTTCCTTTCTAGAGACCTTGGATCTGAACTACTTCAAGTCTCCAAACCGTTCAAAAGTTACCCTGGTCAATTCGAAAACTAATAACTTTTACTCCATAAAATATTAAGCTTTTAGACTATATTTTTATAAGTGTTGCATAATTTCATAATTTTGATAATATCCAGATTGATTATGAAATTTATAAATTTGTTAGTTATATTTCTAACGAACTCATCATTATTTCTCTATACATATATCTACATATGATTTTTATATTATTATTAGATACATATATGTATCTGACCAAAAATTTTCACTAGTCATAAAAAAATTATTGGTTGATAAATTCTTGAAAAGTGGTCTGAACAGAATCGTTTCATTCGAAATCAAACCTGACCATAAGGCCATTAATGTAGTGCACCTATATTATTATTTATATTTTTTTTAAAAATTTTGAACTTCTTCAATATCGTCAAATTGAAAAAATATTTATATTTAAATTTAATTATTATATGAATTAGAATATTAAATAATTATGTGTTTAAACCTCTATAAGATCAGATTTTGAACTATTTCTGCATAAGATTATGTGTATATAAATCTTATCTTCTAAAGCGAGAGATAATTGTCTGTCTGCTAAATGGATCTGGAATCTCCGTCTAAGGATTTTTGATTTTTTGATTTTATATGGGGCTTTTGGCCACGAAATTTTGATTGGAAATGGTCACCAGTCTGGGAAAATTCGTTTTCTACGTCTTTTTAAATTAAAAAGTGAAATTTGTCCATTTTAAACAATACAAAGCACAGCTGATGCAAATGTTTTCAATGTCATTACAATAATCATCTGTTTTCTTTTAAACGAAGCACAGCTGATGCAAATGTTTTCAATGCCATTACAATAATCATCTGTTTTCTTTTAAACTGTATTTTATTAGAGGTAAGCCTAATGTTGTACCTAATTTGTAACAATTCAAAATATATCCCTATATAAAAATCATTTAAAATATCAAAAGAAACCATTCGTAATTACTAAACTAAACACGCATGAGTGCGAGAGAGAGGAACAGACTACTATAAAGGCATTTCATTCACAATACAGTGACTAGATAGAGACAGTGTGGCCACATGAAAGCGGCCGCCATGTTTTTCCTAAAAGTAATGTTATCTCCCATAAAGTATAATGTAATTTATTTTCAAAATATTTAAAAAAACCTTTTGTTTTATTTCATAAAGGCCTCGTAAACAACTTTTTAAATGTTAAAAAGTAGTTAGAAAGCAGATAAGTTGTTTAAAATGAAATAACCTATAAAAAAATAATGATTTAGCCTTCTATCACATTTTTTACTAGCCTATGTGATAGTTGAGTAGCCTACTGACCTTAATTACAAACTAATAAAGTTATATCAAAACAAGTTGCACTATTATTTTCTTTGTTCAATTCTACATTAAAAAAAAAAACATTTTGACGTTCAATTACATTATTTATGCGGTTTATTTGAATAAAAGTTAAGGTTTTGTATTATTTTCAAGGAACCAAATTTTCAATAATTTATAGCTATCTGAAAAAGTATTTGACTGGTCATAATGAAATTGTTTTTAATTCAATTTAATTCTCAACTTATAGACATTTTCGTTTTAAAAACTAAAATTTTTCTGAGATAATATTTTCACTGAACAGAATCATAGTACATTCTAACAAAATATTTTACAATCACAGCTACATATAAACTTAGCAACAGTATAAAACTAAACCAATTGTCTTGCATACATATTCATCGATTTACTGCTAAATACAGAGCAAGTAGAACATTTTTTTTTTTGAGGAATTTATTTTCAAACGAAAAGTGAGATACCTTTTAACAAAAGTGTCTCTAATATAATGGCAATTTAAAATATGCCCTCCTTCCACAGTTTGCATTTTTTCTAAAATAAAATTTTTTATACTTGCTTTGTAAGTTTCAATATATGAAATACAACTTGAAAAAATATTTTCTAGTTTTAAAACAAAATTAAAAGTTTCTTCATTGCAAAAGAAGAGAGTATTGTCTTTGAAACTTTTTAGTAGTGTAAGTTTCTCATACTCTAAATTAAATGGAGAATAACCCCCTAGACTTGCTATACAAGTGTCACAAACTTTATTGTTTTTTTTAATACTTGTTATAATGTATCCACAAATTGAATATAAAACATTCTTTTCTGCCCTATTCAAACTAATTTCTTTGATGAGCAAAACTTTGGGTAAGTGTTCTGGTTCTTCAGTAGTTTTTTTTTCTTTTATCAATTTTAAAAAGTCTGAAAATTCCTCCCTTTCATCTTTTTCATAACTTCCTTTGGATGTGTCTCTCAAATATTGTGATAACATTATTAATTTTAAATTTGACTTAAATTGTAATGCATTTGGCACAGGCTGTTTGGCTCTAACCAAGCTAAACAAATTTTCCAAACAATCTTGTGTAAACCTACCTGTTAACACAAATTGATATTTTTTATCATCTAACAAAAATTGTTGAATCTCTAAAATTGAAGTGGTAGAAATCAAAACACCTTTCTGACAAGGTTTCCAAGCTGCCTTGAGACCTATTTTAATTTCTTTGAACATTTTAACAAAATCTTCTAGAAACGTTAGTGCATTTCGATAAGCATCGTAATTAATTTTGCTTAATGCAAAAACTGGATGTCGCGAGGACATAAGCTTGAACCATTTTTCAATCTGGTCCAGAAACCAAGCCGTTGTTAAGTACTCTGGATTATTCAGTTCTTGTGCCAAATATTTTAAGCCACTACTAACTGAATGACTAATTATATGTGAGGCTGATGAAACTTTCATAGACTGAAAATGAGAAGGTGTTAAATCTTCTTCATGTAATTTAGGGGCTAACTTGAACTTGAGTTGATCTTGGAATTGTACTAAATCATTCAAATGGGAAGAAGAGGCAAATTTATATGATAAATGGTTTTTATCTAATGTATCCTGAGGAATTTCAATAACTTTATTGTTCAAAAAAGTTGATCTTATGTTCTTGAACAAATGAACTGGGTCTGCAATGATATAAACTTTTAAATTTGTATCACTAGGATGTAGAAAATAATTTTTAATTTGTGAAAATCGCCCAGCAATAATGTTGTGGGTTTTCCAAAATGATTGGTTGGAAGAACCCATGTCAGATGTGATACTTATCACATTCAACCCAATTTCCTTAGATTTAATTAATATTTCATTAATAATTTCAGACAAACGATCCCCTCTCACTGAATCTCCAGTGAAATGATATGCAATTGTTTGTTTCCACCTACTGTTTATTCCACCTAACATGAATACGATGGCATGTGTTGCAAGAATCGAGGGGTTGGTTTTACCATTTCCAAGACTAACAAAGCCCAGGTACCCATTAATGGCAGTATCATACAACTTTCCAGGCATTATTGACATTTCATCTAAAACAAGACAACAATCTTTTTCTTTTTCATCGGAAAAATGTTCAATTTTAATTTTTAAAAATTGGAAAACTTGGTCTTGGATTCCAGGTTTAAAACTAATGTCCTGGACACGTCTCCTTAGAGTCCTATGTGAAGGGAGGGGGAGGTTTTGCTTAAGAAGTTCGTCGTATCCTGCATTACCACAAGCAAACTTAAGTTTTAAACCTCGCTTAATTGTTTCGTCGTCCCATTTGGGTTTTGACGTAACATTATACGTCATCAAAGCTTTAATTTGATTAGCACTAAATACTTTTGTCAGACACTTCAAATAATTGTTCTGCTCTACACCTTTGATATCCCGCTTTGTTTTTCTTAATCGATTTTTTAAAATCTTATTCCTACGCACAACTTTTGTATATGCCTTATTATAGGCTTGTAACCATTCCTTTAGGTCTTTTCTTTTCATTCTAGAATGAAGAGGGGTTGAAGGAGCTAGTGATGATGACGATGAAGTTGATATAGGACTATCTACATATGTTTTTTCTGTTCTTCCTGTAGAGCTTGGTTCATCTGCCTAAAATCAGTAAAATTTCAGTAAGGTAGGGAAGGGAAACAGAAACAGAAACCTTATGTTATGTTTTTTTAAGGATTATAATTGCATATAATATGAATATAATTTATCCATTTTAATCTTACATCCTGAATTGTCTGAGAAGTGCACGGTTCCTGCTCTTCTAATACTCTTTTCTTTTTCAATGGAGATCTTCTCACTGCAGGAGGCTTTCTAACTTTTTTGGGAGGAATGTGGGGAAATATTGTTGGTACAGCATTAGGTTTCAACCTTCTTTTTAAATCTGCTCTGTGTTGTTCGAACATATCTGGTGTGAAATGAACCTGTGGGAATAAACACAACAATATGAATTTTGTTTTCAATCAGCACTAACAAAAAGTAATACATAATAACTTAATCAACATGTAAAAGCAATTGGTAGTAATGTGTTAGTGCCTCAAACAAGCTTTAATTAAACTGAAGCTCATTTTGAATTGATTTCTATCTTCTGTAATATGAAAGTGAAAACTTATTAAATGAAGAAATAAACTCTACGCTCAACGTTTATAACCCTAAATTACCTTTACAAATATTTACAGCTTAAAATATACATAATTATGAACCATGATATTAATATTCTTATAAATTGATGCTTTGTGGGGCTAGTACCCTTTCTTTTCATCACAGTATTTTGTTGTACCTCACATAGAAAAGTTGTGTTTGTAGGTTTCCAATTTTTCCTCTTCACCTTTATTTCCCACTCTTTTCTCCGTTTCGGATCACTTGGGAACCTCTTCATAAGGAATCCTTTAGAGTCGCTGTTGGAGCATCCAATGACACAACAACCAGGCATCTAAAATGAAAAAAACAAAAACGTTTTAAGGGCAACCTGCCTTACAGGTTTTAAGAATCACATAAAAAATACAAGCAACTAGCCATGAGGTTTGTGTAATGAGGGTACAATGTACTACGAGGGGCTGCTTTTGTCTGTGTATATGAGTTGGTAAAAGTTTCTAACTGGTAATGTAACAAATAGGGAATAAGAAAGTGTTTTGTAAATCGCTGAGCTGAAAACACATAGGCCTATAAATATTCACAAAAGCTAAATTCAATACAAAATAAACATACATAACAAATGCACCATAAATTTTAAACAACAATTTTGTTGATTAAAATTCCCCAGAGTTAAAGTTTTGTGGCAAGTTAATTATGAAATTTGTATTTACTGATTTTAGGTTTCAATTCAGTTTGAAAAGCAAAATCTTAAAAATGATTTTCTTAAAGCTAAATTTGAAATTTTTCCTAACTTAAAATATTAAAAATTTAAAGTATAACAAAACGAAAAATAAAACAACGAATAGGCCTAAATCAAAATGCAAAATTATTATCCTGTTGTTAATTAGCATTTTTTAGCAATGAATAAATTTTACAAATTAAATATTTTCAAAGTTACACTTTCTGATTTTTACAATTCATTTATTTCCATCAGATTTTTTTTTAAATAAGTGAAGCAATTAAAACTTTTCTAACTAACTCATTTATTTCTATTTCAATTGAAAGCTAATAATAAAATTAATGTCTCTAACAACAATTTAACATCGAAATTACAATTCTTTGATTTTGAGGTTAGGCAATTCAAGATTTTCAAGTTTAAGTTATTGAAAGCCGAAAAACAGGTTTCATTATTAATTTCCCTCATTATTTCAGTTAGGCCTACTTATTAATGTGATTCTTGCCTTAGATTGTACCTTCACCAAGACTAAAAGAAGGAAAAAATAACGATGACAATAATTTGAAATCTATAAACAAACGTAGGGCTAACACGGACGAAATTATAGGCTTGGGCCAAAAACAGTTCTTAAAATTAATTGCGTAATACTAATAGGTCTATTTATTGCATTTATCTTTTCTATTGATAAAAAGGATTAGCCTATGTTATGAACTTTTTAAAATGTTGTAAATAAAAGACTTTTGGTATGTACTTACTTCTGAAATATGCGCGCTGAAACGATTCCGTAGAGTGGCGGGAGTAGAATAATCTGCTGTCATTTCCTTATTAATTTGGTGCAATATCACATACTTCAACACAAATCGCTTTAAAATAACTATTACGTTTATTTTAAAGTAAAAACTAACTAATATCTGTTAAAAAATCGGTAAAATCGCTTTTACAATATGTGAACGTGAATGAATGTAATGTAAACAGATACGAATTTAGGAAAAACATGGCTGCCGACATCTTGACCAATAGGAAACAAGACCACATGTGGCCACACTGTCTCTATCTAGTCACTGTAATTCACAAGTTGTAGCAGCGACACCTAGCGGCAAAAATCGTAAATGATTCATTAATAATATTATAACATCCGACTTCCAACAACATTTTAAATAATTACCAGTACTTCTCGACCTCAAATTGATATCATTCCCACATCAAAATTAATCTAAATTAAACGACCAATCCATATAATATATAATAATAACTCAAGAGTAAACCAATCGACCGAAATCCACCTTTTAAAATACACTCGAAGCTAGGCCGATGTACGAAATTGTAGGCCTATTCCAAATTAAAACCACCGATCCCAAGGAAACTAAATTCTAAATCAAAAAAGGAACAGAACCATCGAGTAGAACAGAAGATTTTACATCAAAAATGTCTTTGGCAAAATATGAAAAGAAATACCGTTAAGCTAGTAAATTTCTTCAAAGTATATGAATATTCGATTAAAACCTGGAGAACGAGAGGCCATGTTTGTTTAAGCCCAGCCCACAATCACGTGACCGCTTGTGCCGCGGAAACAAGACTTTTAAACGACCCGATAAATAATTATATTTGTAGACCTTAGATATTAGATATTAAGTTGTACAAGGAGCTATTTTAGATATTTTCATTTAAAATTTTATTTAATCAAATTCTATTTACTTTTACCATTCTATGTTCTTTAAAAAACCAAAATACATCAAAATTTCATTAAAATCATACAAAACAAATACACTACATTTCAAAATACACATTTTCACATAACAATCAAAATCCCACAAGAAATGAAATTAACCAGGCCTTAATGTACCATTTCCTGAGGGCCTAAGGAAGCCAAATTGGGATTAAATCCAATTTAATTGTTGCTGAGACATCAAAGGGAGCAGACGCTGTGTTAGAGCCCACCAAACCACAAGTTTCAAGACCATTTTGAAGTGTATAACAACTGCCAACGTTAAAATAACCTTTTATAAGTGAAGTGACTGAACAGTATCAAATTTTAATAAACCATTCTTTTTCAAGAAGAAGACTATATATAAAAATTGGGTGAGATCAATCCACGTAACTATTCATCAAATTTGATATACTCCAACCTTTCCTTTGCATATTTAAATTCAAAGAACTATACCAGTAAAGCTGATAAACTTTTATAAATATATATATACCATCAAGATTTCAACTTTTATCAGAACTTTATCCTTTTATATTAACACTAAATTCATACATCTACATACCCATACACTTTCAACCTTGTACTAAGTTATTTTCTCCTTTGTTTTAATTATCCTAATTCTTAATTTAAATAATTTGTATAATATTTGTTTCAATTTAATATTGGTAAGAGCCGGCACCAACCTACCCGAGATTAAGAGTGCTCATTGGGAAATAATTCCCTAAAATAATTTTGTATATATTTGATTTTGAGCTAAATAATTATTAAACTGTAGATATTTTTCTGATTTTCTATTGATAAATAAAAGAAGATTTTATTGTAATTGTAAACCTGTGTCCTGAGTCAAATCATTTATCAAATTGATTAAGCTAGTAACTTAGTAAGCAGTGTTACAGTTCATTATATTGAGAATAAAATAAAAGTAAAGTTTTATAAATTAGTATATATTTTGTTATATCCTAAATTGACGCCTACAACATTAGGCCTATTGAATTAAAGTAAAATAGAAAGTTGTAAATTTATAATTTATAGTTACCATGGCAACGAATACTTCTGCTAAATAAACATACCCTTTATTTAGTTGTTTAATGTTATAGGCTAACCTAAACGATGTTCACGGAAATTTGCAATAATAGTTATTGACGTGAGCGAACTAGGCCCTGCTTATAATCGAGCTTTAGCTCGGTCTCCTGGTACTTGTTATTAGTCTGTAACCTGAGCATCGTCAATTATTTGTCCTGTTTGTTAATTTTAATAACCTACGTACAAAACAAAATTTTCTTCAATTTTTAATAACGGGATCTCACTAAAAATAAAATCGCATTTAGTAAAGGTTATTTTAATTTAAAAGAATTGAATAAATAGCCTATACACGTTTACTCACCCAAACCCGCCAAACCTCAAATTCTAAGATGTATGCACACATTGTTGGCCATACTTTTTCTGTTTCCGCCTAGTTTATTCCTCTAAAATTAGACTTGGGCCAGCCACTTAAGGTACTATATTATACAAATAAATTTTGCTATCATTAAAGTTGAGAATGGAATCATGAAATTGGATATAATGGAGTTCTTTGTTTAGCTGTAAGATTCGTAAAAACAAATACAAATTTGTAAATACAGTACTGAAGTGTGTATTTTGATCACTAACATTGTCAAACATATGATATATGTATAATACGTTAATTGAAATCATTTATTAAATTTTTTAGGCATTTAACATTTACAATTTAAAATCATAATTTAAATAACTTTTCATAAATTCAGCAAAGGTCGTTCGTTCTCCAATAGCGCACTTGTAAAAGTTTATCAAGAACATTTTTATTTTTCAATAATTTGCTAAATTTTATAAGAAACTCTCAACAAGGACGAAGTTTTTGGAAGAATTCTAGAACAGTGATTGTTGCAACACTTATAACTAACTATCCATTAGAACTGTTTAACAATTATAACATAGACTTCTGAGTTTTCTCAAATAAGCTAACAAAGAACACTTTTGCTTTATTTTACATCTTATTTTGATGTATAATGAGTTAATTTTAAAATGTATTGACACTTTTTGTCTAATGAAATACAAACGTATTTATACTAATAATACCAGGTACATTTTTTACACAAATAAGTACAGAACAAAATAACTGAATCGATTTTTTAACAGTTTGTGGGAGTGCCTTCAACATCGTTTCAAAATTAATTAGGAGTCTATAATAAAAATCCAATGGTAAAGCGTCAACGGATCAAAAGAAGAATAGTCAGCAAATTAATTTTTAAGCCATGAAACTGTTCGCACATGGCCCATGGGACCCGGGGCCGGGGTCTGACAGTGGAGTACAAGGTCTCTAGATAGGAAAGGTTACCTCATTCGGGAAATATAAAAAAAAGTGGAGTGGGGGCTGTGACGTAGTTATTAGTATACGTAGACAGTGATCAAAGCTCTGTCGTTTACGTTTATACGCGTTACTCATTATTTGTGAATGTTTGACGGCTTGTGTTTTTTGTTTAAACTTAAACTTTTTTTAAATTAGTGTATATAAAGTGTTTTAGAAGTGTAGGTAGAAGAAATATATTATTTAGGCCTACAATGGATAGAAAATCAATAAATAAACCTAAAGGTGGTTCCATTTGTGCGGTTGCAACTTGCAAATATTATTATGCAAATGCAAAACAAGCAAAATTAGCAAATAAGTAGTTACCATGCTAAATATTTCTCATTTTAGTATTTAAAAAATATAAATTAAAATTTGTTAGATCGTATTTTTATTTATTATTACAAACTAGTCGACCCACAATGCTTCCCTATTGCTTAATTTAATTTTAAGGGTAGTTATCCCACTGACTTAATAATCAAATTGCAAATAGTTTTGTATTCTCTTAAAAATACCTTAATATTACATAATTTTAGGTTTACAGCTTGTAGGAAGGTAGTTTAATTTGTATTTATTTTATAGGGGTAGCAACCCCATTTCAACACTTTTTCGAGACTTCGGCTCGTCCGGACAGAACACACGAATTGAAAGAAAATTAATGTTAAACATTAGTTTTCATTTGTTACATTTAGTTTAAAAAAATAAGTTAAAACGTTACCCCACACTGTATTTACATTACCCCACACAAAAATGTCTTTTCATAAAAACCTAATTCGGACTATTACGAACATTTTAAAACAAAAAATAGCAAAATCGGTCCAGCCGTTCTCAAGTGATGCTTACCAACGAATAGCATTTAATTTTTATTATATAGATTAAAATGTATTATCGTGATTGCATTTTTTCTTTTTTATCCTGTAAAAAATATTAAAAACAAATTTAATGACTGCTTTTTAGTTATATGATTTAAAATGTATTACCAAGATAGCTTTTTATTTTAAATTTTAGTCAGTAAAAATATAAATTAAAATTCGTATGATTATACTTTTGTTATTATTGTAAATTGCAAATTAATGACATAAACATAATGTCTTTGAAAAGGTTAAGATATATTCTTACAATTACAAATGTTGAAATGTGTAACTTAAGTATCATTTAAAAAAACTGCAACCCCAAAAATAGTTAAATACATCTATTTAAAAAAAAAATGAGGTGATTTGTACTACGAAACATACATCTTTCATGGTAGCACGGTGTTTTTATACTATAATGACGTCACTGGACAGGGAACGGGTCGAGGGGTTTGAGTTTGTTTACATGACTATGAGGTAACCTTTCCTATCTAGAGACCTTGTGTTTACATGACTATGAGGTAACCTTTCCTTTCTAGAGACCTTGGTTCAGATCGTGGTATTGGTGGCAGTGACAAACTGGCAACAGTGCTTGACATTGAAGACAGCTGTGGAGAAGGTAGATATTGTAGCAAGGTCTCTAGATGCTTGGATATGATATTGTAGTACGAGTATGGTGTCTTTTTACAGTTTGTTATAACCGCAATTTAATACAACACAGTTTCCTAGTGTAATTGCACAGTATTGATGCGTGTAGCTGAACATTTTATTATACAATATAAATAACATTTAAACGTGTCAAATAAATAATACCTTAAAAAATGTCCGTATTTTGTAGGTTATATTCTTTCGAAAGTGCTGGTTGTGCATTTAGACAGATTTTTAAAAGTGCAATTTTATCAGACAATGTGTTCAAATGCAGAGAAGTAAAGTGTTCATTATTTAGTAGGGGAAAATCAACATCTAGGCCTACTAATGAAAGAGTTGTAATAACAGATGATGGATCTACAATAGTATGTTGGCACCCAATTAAACCTTTTCCATATGAGTGTTCTAAGCCCCTTCCAGAAACCCCTGTTATGGAACATTCTGTTTTAAAGGTTCAAAATAGTTCTGATATATTTGAAGTTTTTAAATCAACCAAAGAAGAACAAGTTAGAGAAGAATTGATGAAAATAACACATACAACAAAACACAGGTGGTTTCCTAATAAGAAGAGAGATTTTAATAAGAAAAAAATATTCCAAGAACGAGAAAATATTTGATCTTCTACAGATTACTATTTATAAAAGCACTTATTGTAAACTTGTGTAATGCAGTATTGATACGTAGCCAAATATAAAAAATGTGTTGTTAAAATTAGGTTACTACTGTATTTATTTTAGATCTCTAGGCCTTAATCTGTAGATTTAAAGACAGTGGTGGCTCACGAATATACTTTGTGGAACTGCAGCACCCCTATTTCCACTAGAACATTTAATTATTTCTTCGTACTTGTACAATATATAATCTTTAAACTTAATGTCAGTAGCCATCCCTTAGTTTATGAAAATGATACATAAATCTTTGTATTAAACTGTGCGCTTCACAGTTCCAGCAGTGTCGTGTTTAACGCATAGAAAGCTGCATGCAAGGTTACAAAGGAGAGAGAGAGAGAGAGTACTGTTCTCCTGCAGTGCCGACCCTGGTGTGCTGGTGGAAGATAGTTCAGAAGGAAGACATTTTATCGGACGGGAAGTATCAGATATATATTGCACAAGCAGAATGTGACAATTTGTTAAAGTGAGAAAATATATCTTAGTTTAAATTTAAATCGAGATTATAAAGTTTAGTTAGGTAGTGTTAGCGAAGGTTAGAACTTATTGACTTTTATCCGACAGATAAAATACCAGACATATTTCTCTGATGGCATGTACAAGATGATTGCATTGCACAGTATTTTATATTAATTAAAGATAAAGAAGGTACTTCTTGTCAGTAGGCCCTAAACCCCTACACAATGACAAAACTAATTTGTCGTTCACATGACTGATATAATTAATTAAGTTACTAAGGATAGGTTTATTTTGAATTAAAGGTATTTTTGTAAATATGTTGTGCTAGTTAAAATATAGATTATTGAGAAATCAACAGTTAGTGCGGCTATCCCACTAATTTTAACCTGCCACTGTTTAAAAGGTTAAGTTATATTAGGTTATATATGCCACCCAATCTACAGTGCCAATTTATAAGCTGAACCTAAACTTGATTAACAGTAGAGTACTTAACTGTATCAAGTACTTGAGTACTTGGTAACAGTACGCCTATATCTTGCAAATAAGAATTCATCAGCAATTTCGGGCATTGCTTTGTTTAAGCTACATGAAAATGAACTTGGAAAAGTCCTAACTTGTTTGGACTAACAATTAATTGAGGAAATATGAAAACAGGTTTGCCGAAGTAGGAATAGAATTAAGTGTAGGCCAACATGAAAACATGTGTTTGTGCAGGTCTATATTTAACATAGGCTACAATATATTTTTTACTAAACATATTTCAAACCAGTCTTTGTGTAATGATTTTTATGCTATAATAACTCATTCTTGGTTAGTTCCAAGATAAGTAAAGCCAATGTAGTTAAAAAAATTTCAATTTTACAATGTAACTAACTTACCATCAACATCGCAAATTATTTAACTCGCCGTCAGTCAACCTAACTTCAATCGCGCGAACGGTCAACCGTATAGGAGGAATCTAACACTTGTTATATGTTTTTTCCCACCTTATAGTTTAGTACAGATAATTATTACCATATTGTTTTTAACTTTTCAGAATATATGTTTTTAGACATTTCATTAAGTTTTAGAATAAATAATTTAAATTTATGTATTTTATTAAATAATTTTACTAAAAAAAAAAAATGTAGGGAGAGCCAAAATTACCTCCCTCAGATAGTTGTTCAGATTGATAAAAGTAGAGGAATGTCAGGTTAACAGCAAAAAAAATTTGAATATGACATATTTTTTCGCAAGGGTAAATCTAACAGGTTGACCGATGGCGGGTTAATCAAAATAATGTTTTTGTTTGTAATTAAAAATTTGTTTTATCAATTTACTACATCACTTTAATTAGAAAGAAAATGGATTATAAAAATTTGCTGATTAGGTTTTTATAAACTTGGACGTTGACTTCTATGCTTTGTTGTAACATACACAAATACTTCTCATTCAGTACATTTAAAAGATTGGATTGCAAATTGTTTTGAAAATAGCAAGTAAGCCCAGTTAATTTAGACATAGGCCTACAAATATTATATTTTTTAAATCAGACATAACTTATACAATTTTTGTGGTTTTGTTCATTATTAACCCTATAGTACACGGGCAAAACTTACTGTTGCTTTAAGACACAGGTGGGGTGTCCGCACCTCAATTAAAAAATAATTTTTATTTATAAAATGGTATTTGTTCAAAGAAAGTTTAAAAGCACTACTGTACTTACCTTTTTTTTAACTAAATTATAAGTGAAATAATTCGATCACAAAGCTGAACCGCTGACATAAGTTTAGCGAAATCCCAATATTAAATTTTTAGGGTTTCGGCCAACAATTTGGGAAATGGGTCAACTCACAAAGGGGCTGAATAGTTTCCTGCATGTACGAAATATATTAGTAAAATTTGATTGCACTTAGGCCTCCATCCACGGCTCATGCGCTGCTTTGTTCCACTCGCAGCAGAAAAACTGTGAGTTTGCACTTTGACCTTGCAGCCTCGGGTTATGGACTGCTTCGCTTTGTTCGCAGCGTACAAACTCCGCCACCAACCTCGTATCAGAAAACACTCCCACGGTAAAATCTGTGGATTTGAACCGAGTACTTTTATGGTATTTTACGTTTTTGATCGATTTTGGGGAATCTAATGAGCTATAAGGTCATGTAAAAAACAGAATAATATCCTACATTTATTTGTTTATATTATACCTCATAAAAGTTTCATTCTAGCACGAAAAATCTAAAAAAAATAGTTACTTCCGGTCAAAAAACATGCTTCCGGTTGATGGATTTTTTGGCTAACGAACTCGTCCGAGCAACTTACACAACCAACCTATGTATCAAATTTGGACCAAATCGGACTTAAAATGCGGCTGTTAGAGTGCGAACACATATATAAAATTTTTAACGCCACCCTAAATGTGTTCTGGGGACCATGATCGGTGCTCATTTACTACTCCCGATATTAGGTCTCACCATAAGGGTCACTGCAATAGCTCATCTTTCAAGTGGAAATTCACTATGGACGTAGACTGGATTTGGATCCAGGTAATGCTCTGCCAACTGAGTCACCCTGATTAAATCCCGACTCTTGGTCCATGTTTTTTCACTTGTAATTTAATTAAATTAACCCTTGCTGGGGAAGTGTGCAAGCAGAAAAAATATTACAAATTCAAATTAACAATGTTTTTTCGTTAAGGCAAACATTTTTATGTTTTGCACGGATTGGTAAATCATACTTCATGCAGATTGTTTTTCTTCTTTATATCTCTGTTTCTTGGGCAAACAGAACATCTTGCATGATTTGATCGAACATTTCCTACGATACTAGGTGCAGGGTTTTCCAGTTTGATTTCTTCAGAGAGCTCCTAGGTAGGTTTTGTTTGCCTATATTTCATACAAGATTTTTCAACTGTAGACCAATGTCTTTTAATTTTACTGTCCTGTAATTTCATTGTACTTGTAAACAAAACAGCAGAATTTAACACCAGCTTGATGTAAAATTCCATACAAAAACCTGAGAGGCTCTAGATGGTTTATGCTATAGGTGTGGTTCAGTTGGTTGAAAGTGTTAATAGTCTAGGACTTATCTTTGTTCCTGTTAAGAAATTGTTTCTCATTAGATTTTTTTGCGCTATCTTATGCAAAAAGAATCCCTTAAACATATAAATTTTCTAGCAGGAGCTAAGATAGGCTCTGGAATACATCCCCATCTTTATAGTTTCATTGTAGAAATAATTTATTTCTGGATTTTTGGTTGTTTATTATTCTCTGTGGATCTATAACACTTCCTTATTTGTTAAGGGTCGTTCCAGGTCAAATCAACACAATTTTTATAGATTTTTAGCTCGACTATTTTAGATTTTGTTGAAATTTGGTACAGAGGTAGTGTTCATGCAGATTAGGAAAAATACAAAATTTTATTGCAATATGTTGACCCATTTAGAAATTATACGCCTTTCAAATTTAAAAAAAAATGCCTACAATGGCCTCACATAAGTTTTAAATAATTGCTCTGGAAGCTCTTCCTAATTCGTAGACCTGAAAAAGGTGTAATTTTGTGCATTTTCCACACCTTTTCTGTGATCTCAACGTATATACTTTTTTGTCAAATCCAAAATCAAAATTGTACATAATGGAAAAATCTAATTAATTGCAGATATAGCTAGTACATAATGTAAATCATCTTGCAAATCTTGTAAATAGGATGACAATGGGTTCAGTGTTAAAATAAATTTAAACTGAAACACGTTTTATCCATCTTTATTGTACCGGTATCGTCAAAAACAATATACAAAAGTAACAAGAATACTAAGGGTTTCACATACAAAAGTATGAACACTAACAACAAAAGGAAAAACATATGCCATTTAATTCAAATAACTTTAAATATAAAGTATACTTGTGATTCAAGTAATAGATTGATAAGAAATCCACATTTGTTCGGACCACATCATTTTCAAGTAGAACGTACACAGAATGTTGCGTCACTCTCATTAAAACATCAGGTTGTGACATCCACAGAACATCAGGTTTTGTGGGATATGTAAATGATTTAGCAGTACCTGCTGGGTGAAGAAAAAATATTTTTACTTCATAAAGTTAATTTTTTTGTAAAACATCAGAGTTGTATATTTTGTTCATAGACCGCAGTAATGTAGCCTATTATGTCTTCTAATTAAGCATTGTTTCAATCAACCAAACATCACTATTGAGAGACCACTGCACTCTGAAGGTTTGTGTAGTGCTTGGGTCCTTATTTCATTGAGGATGACCAACAGATTTCCAATTTATTTTTAGTCTATTTTAATGCTTTTTGTGTAATATTAAAAAGATTTTTTCATCACTCCGTACCGAAAGTAGCTACTTTCGATGTCAGCTGGTAGCAACGAAAACGATCGTTTCCCAAGCTCTAATTTAGAGCAAGGGAAAAACGATCAGCTGATTTTCCCTTGCTCTAAATTTGTTTTCCCTTGCTCTCAATTAGTTTTCCATTTGCCCGCTACGCGCTCTGACGTCGCTTTGCCGTTTATTCTTACAATTTATATCAGCTGTTCTTATTGTTCAACAATGTAAACAATATCACAATATGCTTCAACAATCTGTTGTGTGTATTTTTGCGTCGTGATGAAAAGTACCGTTCATAACTTGTACCAAAAGTGATTTTCCGGCACTTGCTCCAATTATTCCCGTACTCGGCTTCGCCTCGTACGTGAAACTTGGGCGCGCACCGGAAAGTGCCACTTTCGGTACTAGTAATGAAATATACTATTTTTGTTTTAATAAAATATTTGAATCCTAAATTTACTCTCATTATATTTAGTCCTCAATGAATGACTAGAAGAGGGGTGTAGAGGACATGGAGAGGGGAGAAGCATTTGACTTAGGAAATTTGTTGGGTGTACTTGGGAGGTAAACATACTAAAAGTCTCCGCCCCTACTCCTTCATAGGGGTGGGAGGGTTCAAAAGTCCCTTTTTTGGGGTTTTCGCTTATATCTTGAAAACGGCGAGTCGTACAAAAAATTTGTTCTAATAAAAATTAAAGCTGACAAAATTTCCTTCCAGAATGTTTCTTTTAATTTGTATTGTATCTGTTATAGTTTTCAATACATTTGTTATAAAAAAATCAACAATTTCCGGAAAATTTATCATCGCCTCATGTTTTTTTTATCACTTTTGACTTTAACTCCTCATCCTTTCCTTTTACAGAAAAATCGACTGAAAGAAATTTGTAGAAATTTTTTTCCTTCAAAAGTACATATACTTTTACTAATTTATTTTTAACAGGTCAAAAGTTGTGACAATTTGAAATTTTTTGCTAAATTTCATGATTTTCGGTAAAAACTCTACTTTGGTTATTTTTGTTATTCATAGTTACCTATACGAGCTAGTATATTGTTTATTTACATCTAAGAGTTTATATATACTGTATGATAACTGTTCATTATCAAGTGTATAATGAGAGAATATTAAATTATTTAAAATTTTGCAATGTTTATTAATTTTAAAAAAAAGTTACTTAATTGAGCACTCGCAGATGTCGTAGAAAGATCTGGTGGCACCAAAATCTTTGTAATTTTATTGTGGAGAGTAGAAAAGCTTTTGAGCTTGCTAGAGTGAGTCGTAGCACGTCGGGGTCACGTTTTTGGGCAAAAACTTTGAAAATATTGGGTTAAAATTATGAAAATATCGTTTTATATGTCTTTGGGTACGGGAAAACCGATTTTGACAGTTAAAAAGTCATAGCGCGTTGGGATCACTTATTGTTTAACTAAATGTAACAAATAAAAAGTAATTTTTAACTTAATATTCTTTTAATTCGTGCGTTCTGTCCGGACGAGTCGAAGTCTCGAAAAAGTGTTCCATCTTTTCACTAGTTATTAATTAAATTGTATACATTGTAACACTTACGTCCATGTCACAGAGAAAATAATAAAGTAAGAA
>JAGFPH010009364.1:8558-47637 GCA_018207615.1 Philaenus spumarius | reverse complement strand
AAAGTCGTAGCGTGTCGGGATCATGTTTTTGAATCAAACTTTATTGTTGGGTATCGTTTTAAATGTTTTTGGGTACGGGAAACCCGATTTTGACAGTTAAAAAGTCGTAGTGCGTCGGGATCACTTATTTTTTTTAACTAAATGTAACAAATGAAAAGTAATTGTTAAGTTTAATTTTCTTTCAATTCGTGTGATCTGTCCGGACGATTTTCAGTAGTGACTGTGGTAGGTAATTCGGTAATTGAATTGGAACTAATTAAACATAACATTTAACTTTGTTTTAACTACTTAAGTATTAGGCCAGTGTTACACTGTAAAATATTTTATAAAATATGTGGATGGTATTATTTATCCACCTATTATAAAAGATTTGAAAAGTGATTCTCTTTTATAAAACATTTTGGACTTGTACTAAAAGGTTTACAAGTCTAACATTTTATAAAAGGTAAAATGCCAACCTCTTAAATTTTATAAAAGATGGCCCATTGCACTATCAAAGATCTTTGTCAAAGAACTTTTATAAAACATATTTTATAAATTATTTTACAGTGTAATACGGGCCTTAGTAGGACTACTTTTAAACATAATAAAATAGCAATAATCAAGTTGTATTTTTTGTTTTAAACCTTTTGGGACCATCTGAAGATATTTCACTGTAGATATTTAATTTCACCGTAGTTAATTAAGTAAAAATAATGCTATTATTATTTTTTTGAAAATTTATATTGGAATTTATAATTAATATAATACAAATTATTAAAACATAAAGTCAATAAATATGTTGAAATAGATAAACAAACTGTGTTAATGTCTGGCGCATCTGTAGCGAATAGCGATCAATTTTGGGGAAATTTTTAGTGAAAAAGAGTGTGTTCTGGGGAAATTTTGTGTGCTAAAACATTTTCTGCACCCCTGGCTTAGTGTTTGTATTGTGTTTTGTCTGTGGTTGGTGTGTTTGACTTCTCAGTCTTAGCTCTGAGATGTATCACGTAGATATTTAAGGTTAGTAGTAATTGTAGTTTTAATTTGTAGTTTTACTTTATTTACTCTTACATAGGCCTAGTGCCTGGGTTTATGTACCGTTAGTTTAGTCACTTGAGAACGGGAATTGATTTGTATTCCCGAAACGTTGTGTTTGATAATTTAACATACAAATGATGGCAAATGTCCGAACAAGTAATTATAATAGCAAGTACAGTTACAGGGTTTATTGTAAACAATTAAAACTTGTTATCCGTCAACTGATCCAATTTTTAAAATATATGTTGTCTTACGTTATTTGTCTATTGATTGGAATTTCGACCATCATCGGGACATTAGAAGCATTAACACACATAACAGAACCATAGCACAAATATAGTTTTACTCCGGTGGAGATCCCCCGTTAACCCTTTCCACTCCAATTACTGGGGACCTAGTGTTGCTATTAGCTCCATTTAATGTTGAGCTAATATTACACTGTAACTGGTTTACTCCAAAAAAAGTATTTCTTTCAGTTCTAAAAGGTTGATTTTTTTTATTTTTAGTTTCTTCTATGACTAAATATTGACGTATGAATCAAAACATATTTTAATTTTTAAGTATATTTTAAAATTTTTATTTATTTGTAACAAAAAACCGGAAAAACAAGAATTTTGGACAAATTTTCAATGGGAAGACCTATATTATTGTTGCTTGATTTTTGTTGTCTATATCCTTACAAACAAAAACAAAATTAAGTGGTTTACACATGTTTTAGACACAATAATACATTATACAAAAAATATAATTAAAAAACAAGTTTTTCATAAAAAATTTGTTTTTATGAAAAAAAATAGTTAGGACACCAAACTTGTTCAAAATTGCCTCAACTATTTATTTTATTGCTTAGCAACAGCATTATTTAGGTCAAAACTAGTAAGTAAAGCTTTTTTCAAAACTTATTAGTAATATTGGAATCATTCAGGTTCGAAACAAAAGTTCCGTTGCCACTCCCGCCATTTTGTAACTGCCGTCGTCTTCGTTCATTTTATTTCACAACAATCATTATTGTAAAAAGAACAATACCGGTTATTAAAAAATAAACTGTGAAATTATACACGATAACTTAGTACACATCAAAACTAAGCAACGCGTAAGCTCACTAGAACACTGTGTGTAAGTAGGAACCAAACAACGGCGAGAGCCGACAGCGGTTTACAGAGCGGCCAAAGACGGCAAACATTACATTTTCTAAGATTTATTTACCACAGAAACTGAACTCAAATGGTTCTAAAAAAAATCCAAAGATAGCAGCACATCTCAAAGTTTAATAATAGTGGTTATCAAAGTAACTATGTCCGTTCAAATACAATCAAAGAACGTTTTGTCGTAGCTAGTTCGGGGCTCGCCCAACATAGGAGTTCGTGCGGATTAGTAGGGTGTGGGGCTGCCCCGACACTTGAGTGGAAAGGGTTAAAAGAATAATATTGTTAATTAATATGTAGTTACATTCGATGACGTGCACGTCTGACTACTTGGAAGTAACTGAGTTGAAGTTCGGTTCATATATCTTATCTCTATTGGTTTAAAGTGGGGGGGGCCCTTTCAATTAGTGTGTCAAACAATATGTTAAAATAGAATGCGAGTTGGTCATTTAGTAAGTGTGTGGAATCACATTTTTATGCTTTATATATTTTGTATTCCTCTATGGCGTTCATATAGCGACCTTTTTTGCATACGTACATTATTTCCAGATTAGCATTGTAATTGGTGTAAGTATGGTTACTATCTATAAGGTGTTGGGCGTAACTGGATGACTTGTTATTGACTTTTTTTGTCGGCAGGTGTTCTTTAAACCTTTTACAAAAAGGACTGCCGGTTATATAATAACATGGGCAGTCGCTACATTTGATCTTGTATAAGTCAGTTTGTTGTTGGGGATCTCTGCTACTGGGTCTTACTAGTTTCAACACAACCTGTGTCATTTACTAAGACGAAATTTCTATATGATAATCACATAACACAAAGCACAACACAACATATAAAAGTAAAACAAGTAAAGTTCACCATTAAAAGGTCGTTAAATAATTTAAAATGGGATATAGCTATCCCCACTAGTACTTGCAAGTCGTCTCAAACGCATACTGAACTGGAGCGAAACTGATAGCCTATCATTGCAGTGCATGGTTGGTTGCATAACTTGCCGGTGTATTTAAATTTAATACAGGGTTATTCTAAATGATGGACCCTTTTTTAAAATTCATATTTATTAAAGTACAAATCCAAAATTAACAATTTTTATACCAATGAAAAGAGAAAGTTTTAAAGTTTATTCCATACATTATAATTGTTCAATGTGGCCACCGTTAGCTGCACGGCAAACATCTACGCGGTAGCCAAATGGAGATGGTCCCAGAAGCGGATGTAGAGTTCTCGCAGCAATTGGCCATTTTACTGGGTCACCTTTTTGTTTCACTGGTTCAGTTGTGAGTGAGATGGCTACTGTTGAGCACAAGGTTTTTTTCATTATTGAGTTCGCAAAAAGTGACTCGCAAATTGTAGTGCAGCGGGCATTTCGTGCCAAATTCGGTATTGAACCACCAACTAGAAAAAGCATTAGCCGTTGGTTTAAGCAATTTCAACAGACTGGAAGTGTGTGTAAAGGAAAAACCACAGGCTGACCGCGTGTGTCTGAGGATGATGTCAGACGGATCGAAGAAAGTTTTATTCGCAGTCCAAGTAAGTCTACCAATAGAGCTAGTAGAGAACTTGGAATACCCCAACCAACTGTATGGAAAGTTCTGAGACGACGTTTGCTGTACAAGCCCTACTGATTACAACTTGTGCATTCTCTCAAACCTAATGACAAAGAAAAGCGTATCGAATTTTGTGGTTATGTGCTAGAAATGATGGAGAATGACGAGTTTTAACAGCATATGATTTTTAACGATGAAGGGACTTTTCACCTTAGTGGAAAAGTCAACAGACATAATGTTTGCATATGGGGATTGCAAAATCCACATTCAACATTGCAACACGAAAGAGACTCACCGAAGATAAACGTGTTCTGTGCCTTATACAAAGGTTTATGGACCTTTTTCTTTGCGGAAAGAACTTTAACTGGAATAACCTACCTAGACAAGTTGGTACAATGGCTGTTCTCTCAAGTTAAGGAAGATTCACAGGACTTCATTTTCCAACATGATGGAGCTCACTCTATTGGCACCTAAATGTGCAAGGCTTTTCGAATCAATCCCTTCCTCATCGCTAGATAGGTCGTAAGGGATTTGAAGACCTGGCTCTACACTTCTGGCCACCGAGATCTCCTGATCTAACCCCATGTGACTATTTCTTATGGGGATATTTACCCCCAACAAGGAAGCTATTTATTTTTTTGTTAAGGAAGCTATTTACCAACAACTTTTAACGACCTAAGGAAACGTATCACTGCTGCCGTGCACTCAGTAACAGCAGATATGCATTGTCGTGTGTGAGATGAGTTTGGCTACCGTGTAGATGTTTGCCGTGCAGCTAACTGTGGTCACATTGAACACTTATAATGTATGGAAAAAAACTTTGAAACTTCCCTTTTTCATTGGTATAAAGATTGTTAATTTTGGATTTGTACAGTAAGACCTCGATTTATTAAACAGGTTTATTATCAAGTTTCAAATGGTTTAAACTATAAATAAACGCACATGTACACATAAATTACACGTTGAAACTACGTTACAATAACTGCGTAGAGAGATTGCCGCTAACTGATGGGCCTCAGGTAGGGACGGCTCCATTCCCCTTTGTTGCTGGCTTCCGTTAGTCAGTACGTGGTGGGGGTTTGCTATTTTTACTCTAGCCTGTCACAAATTCTTCGAACCCCTTTCACTTCCAAACCATGCAAAGCGGTTTTAAATCAAACAACTATTTACAAGAAATACTGTATATTTTTCCAAAAACTTCAATTTGTTCAAATAATCTTCATTAAGTGGAATAAGTTCAACAAAATACTGTCAGTAATGAAAGTGTTAAACGGTTCCTTTAACCGGGAACGTTTTTAAATGACAACGAGAGCACATTGTTTTGAATCGGTTCGATTTTTAGGAGAAATGTTGATTGAAATGTTTATTTTGGACAAGTTTATTGGGCAGTAGATTTTTATACACTGTTTGTGGCGGATGCGGAGCCAACAGACAGTGTAGTCCGGGAATAAATCACTCAATAATTACAAAAACTGCCATTTTTAATGAGTGCCAATTTTCAAGATGGTGGATGCCGCCGAACTTTTGGGTCTGCCAGACTATTGAGTGCCGGATTATCGAGGTCTTACTGTACTTTAATAAATACAATTTTTTTTAAATGGGTCCATCATTTAGAATAACCCTGTATAATGTCGAATATAGCGTTGGATTTAAACTGAAGCTGATCATTAAGTACGTTGTATGTGGTTATGTTTTTATGGCTTTGTAAATGTGGAACTGTTCGAGTGTGTCCATTTGTTTGCCTTTAGCGCATTTCCTTAGAATCTCCATGTCATTGTTTATACCTTTGGTCAAATGATTTGAGTCAATCAGCATACAAAATTTTACAATAATGGTCTAGGAAGTAGGATTCAAAGAAATTAATGATTATGTTGTGTTTAGCCAAAGCATTCTTTAGAGTATAGTTAATTAGACATCCGTATTCACGTAATACATATTTTACTTTATTGCTGGTGTCTGGGGGTGGGGATCTATTTTTGGATTTATGTCTATTGATTAGTTCGTCGATTAATTTAGGATTATATCTGTTGGTTGCTGCGATGTGTTTGATGGTACGCAATTCATTGCTGTAATCTATATTTTGTCATTGGTATGGATAATAAACGGTGCACAAAGCTATTCTATGCTGCAGTTTTTTGTATATATGTTCCCCTGCTACCGTTAAACAGAAAGATAGTGTCGTCTACATATCTGTGGTATATTATATGTTACGTCGGTATGGGTTATTGTAAACATTTTAAAAATTATAGGAAATCTTTGCATAGAATCGTTTTTGATATGAGAAAATGCTTACTCCATGATAACAAAATTGAGGTTGTAGAACATAAAATTAATTACTTCCTCGTAGACACAATATCAAGTACATTTAAAATTATTATAAATCTTCAAAAAAAATTTCTGAAACATTATAACTTCAAATCTTTGAAAAAGAGAATAAAATTTGTTTAGCGCTTCGTTTATGGGAGTAAATGAGAACTTTAAAATCTACCTGCGCCTGTAGGCCGAGCCGAAAGGAGCTTTTTTCATTTAACTTATTTTACTTTCGCCCACCCTGACTGTGGCTGTTAAGCTATTCGACGTTGAACCTTCCAGTGAAAGCATGTCTTATTCAGAGGTAATCCACTGAGCTCAGGGCAGATTTTGAGATGCTGGGAATCTATTCTGGCTGTATGACATAGAGAACATAAATTATCGTTTGCCAGATCAATGCGGTGCAGATAGGCCCGAGGTAGTCTTGCCAAGTCGTAGTGCAAAATTCAGCAACAGCTGTTGCTCTCTCCAGGTGATTCGGAATTGGCCCCACAGTTGCAAGGTATTCCCACTGTTTCCCTTACATTGTTGTTTCAATATGTTTCTTGTGTACTTGTTAACTAAACAATTAATCCGATGTTAAAATTAAAGAGCAGGGTAGGTAAATATACCTGCATTGCTAGCTGGTCTACTCATTTCTTTAAACGAATGCCAATGTGCTTGGTAACCATTGCAGCTATATCACCCATCCATCTGAGATAAGGTCTGCAACTGTGTTCGGCAATCAATAGTACGATGAAATAGGTCGATTACTAATGAGCGTCATTGTGGTAGCTTGAGAGTCAATGATGAATGCAACTCTTGTTACTATATAAATTCCCAACCCTACCAAGTAGTGCATATCGGCCGAGGTTTAGTTTTTACTAAACAGTTGATATTTTTTGGACGTTGATTGGGTTTTGTTTTTTAAAATTTTTTATTATAAAGATAAACTAGCTGACCCGTGCGAAGCATTCGCATTCTAACTTACTTAAATCCCACTTAATTTAAGTAATAGGTGTATCCACAATGCTGTTTATAACCACGCTTACAATTAATTAAAAATAGCAATGTAGTGGCGTTAAGGCAGCTCTCCAGCTTTGTATTGTTATCATCAGTGTTACCAACGCCAGGAAAATATCCCTACAACTTACTTGATCTTACATCACTGTTACTTTCGGATTCTTTATTTCTTTTTTTTTTCTTTTTTCGTATAATTGTATTTTGTATATTTTTCCGGTGTAGCGGTTAAGGAAAGCTTTAAAATGATGCCTCATTCATGTAATTTGATGAGGTATTAAGGAAGTTATGGCGTACCGACAAAAAAATGGCCTTGAGAAATAATATATGTGATTGTTTAAAAGTTAATACGAATGTTTTGTTTTAATTAAAATTTGTGTTAGAGGGAGTTTTAGTTTTTGTATGAATTGATACAGTTGTTTTTGTTTTTTCATTTATATCAACAGATTGTGTTGATAGATTAACGGATTTTTTGTGTTTCAGTATGTGAATTTGTAGTGAATTTATATTTGTATTTCATTATTTATTTGGACTTTTTCAATTTATTATGTAAATGTTTTTTGGAAAATTTGCATTTTTGTGATATAATCTATGGCATAGATTTGAGTTTGCAATTTTGGTGAACACTGTCAAATAGTACGTTTGTTATTCAGTCAAAGACTTAGGAATTTGCTGACAGTGCGTCATCAGTTACAATGTATGCTTGAGATTATGAAAGTGAATGACATAACATTGTAGTGCTGACATTGAGTTTTGGAACATTGGGTTCAATGAATTTGCAGTTAATATTGCAGGAAGTTAAGTCTTTGGATTTGAACTTGAGATCTGTCTTCTGGGAGAAGATATTTTGGGCTATATTTAGATTTTGGGCCTCGGAGCAAGCATTTTTAGTTATTGGTTAGGCGGACACTAATTGTAGCCTATATGTGCCCATGTACTTGGAGGGGGCTTGGTTATAGCCGTTTATTTGCGTTGTTCGTGGTAATGTGGTGTCCAATACAAGTAGTCTATTGGTTAAAGTTATTTTATTTTTGGCGGGTTTTTCCGATAAGGGCATTGTGGTAAACAATGTGTTTGTTTTGTTGCTTGTGTATTTTGATAATGTGGAGGAGGACTTGACAGATAGTTTGATTCAGTATTGTGGAAATCTGGTGGATATTGTGAAACTGGACGTAGACAATACTGATTAGGTATCTGTTTTGTCGTAGTTGCGACATTAAGGGCAATTTTTTGGACTGTGCTACGTGTTGGTAGTATTTTTTTCAGGTTATGGTTAATTATGTCGAGAATTTTTGGCCTGTGGGGCATAGTTGAAAACGTTGCGTAATAGATATGGCATTCGTAGGGTATGGTACCATGGAATGGTTTATATGTTTTAATGGCCTATGGGGCAATATTTGTGGGCTGATGGGCACAGTTGGGACACGTGTTTACATGGTTGATACATATAGCAGGTTACTGTACCGTAGGATGCATATTAAAGCCAATAGTTAGTGACCTAGGTTTTGTTTTTTTAGTTTTAGGTATAGTTGTAATTTGCTGGCACTCAAGGCAGTGCAATCTGAATATCAGTAGGGCATTGGAGACCATTTGAATTGATTAGAGTAACGGTTAAGTTATTTTCTGAATGTGGTGGTTATGAATATTGGTGTGTGAAGTTTGCTGAGTCCCAGGCAGGCACAATAGGATTTGGTCGACATTAACTAGATTGTGATGTTAATATTGGCAAATAAGTCTGTTTAAAGGGAGTCAGCATTTGAACGAGGGCGGCACTCCTGCCATACGGAATATGCGAAGAGCCACGGAAGGATGCAGCGGCAAACGGCATCCACCCATGATTGCAGCAGCAACGAAGGGCATATCTTCCGTTGGATCATCCCATCGGGTCATATCCATTCTTCGGGGACCTCTTCCATTCGTTTTGTGGCGCAGCAACATACAAAGGACACAGCGTATGAAGACACGGCGCTCACGGGATCCAGGGATGTGTTTCATGCCTCGACAGCTGATAGCGGGGTCGCTATCTGAAGGGTGTGCCGGTTCCTTTCCCCCAAAACCCTTTTTCTCCAAACATTGGACATTTGTAGTTTTAGATGTAAGGTTAGATGGTTGTATTGTTATATTGTTGAATTGCTATGTTTTTAGATTGTTGTAATGGTACGTTGGTTAAATTGTTAGGTTAAATTGAATAGCCTGATTTTATTTTAGGGTCTTTTATGAAGAGGGAGAATTTTGTGTATTAGATTTTTGGTTATTAATATTATTAGGAATATCAGGATATAGATGTTGTTTGTGTAGGTATTATATAAAGTAGTTGCGATGAGGACACTCCCCGAAGGTTTTCCCCAACTGTAAGACAATGTCGGGGATGACATTTTTCAAAGGCGGAGTGTTGTTACGATTTAGGAAATGGTTAGTTTAATTGTAGGTCAAGTATGACATAATAGTTAATTAAGCAATGTTTTATGTAAGTTGATTGTTTGGTCAAAAGACAGAACATGGAAATAGGAAGTGTAGAAATGCCTGACATTGGCATAACACCCAAGATTTAGGTCGGTTTAAACTCCGCTGTACCGGTCCCAAGCCCGGGGTCCCTTTTGGGAAAGGAGGAGGGGGAGGAGTAACACCTCATCAAAAACCTTGGTCCATCTGGCTCCGTATGGTAGCACCTTGTGAGGGCCCCTGCCTAAGGGTTACTAGGTGAAAAGTGGTCAACGGCTCTGACGGCGGACGAGGATCCCGATCCCAACGGCTGAAGAGGCGGAAGAACCGGAAAACGTGCTGCCTTGCACACGAGGGTGTGGCAACCCCAAGGCTAGGAGAAGGACACTCCGACTTCAAACCAAGGATGAACTCCAATGCAATGAATGTCAATAATTCAAGTTCCCCAGGTGGTACCCCGAGCGGGAGCTCGGCTAGTCCACCCTCTTCGGAGGCAGGCCCTTCGGATTCTGGGGAGGGCCAAGCATCATTGTCGGCGGAAGAAAGGAGAGCGGAGAGGAGTAGGGTGACAGAGGGTCACCCTGGAGGCCAGCTCACAGAGGAGACTCTGGAGCTGGTACATCAAGCAGTGGAGTCTGGGGGTCTGACCCTGGACGTCACTGCTGATGAAACCACCATCACCGATGAGGATATGGACCTCGATGATGAAGAAAGGCTACTGGCAGGCTTTGGGGAAACGACCAACACTGAGACCAGCAGAGCAGTGCCTGGAAATGCAAGAAGGAGGTCCAAGGCACTGAGAACAGCGGAGGGGGGAGAATGGCTGACCCGCGCTGAATGGAGGAAGAAGGTTGGGTTTGTGAAGAAGGTGAAGTCGTCTGGCGGGGAGAGTAAGAGGAGTCTCTCGGACACTTCATCTTCGGAAAAGAAAAACCCGATGATGAAGAGGCCGAAGCAAGGAGGGACAGACCCCTTGTCTCGGCTGGAATCTCGACCGTCGACAAGCAGGCAGGGTCAAGAGGGTCCAGACCCCTTGACTCGGCCGGAATCTAGACCGTCAACAAGCAGGCAGGGACAGGGGGGTCCAGACCACTTGACACGTCCTGAATCTAGACCGTCGACAAGCAGGCAGGGTCAGGGGGGATCAGACCCTGTGACTCGACCTGACTTGCAACCATCTACAAGTGGGCAGGGCGCGGGCAAGACCGCCTATAGGGACCAGCTTGTGGGAGAGAAGATGGCGATAGTCCCATTAGCCTATCCGGAGGTTAGACTCACGGAAGAGCAACTAGAGGCCCTTCAGGAGGCTCTGATTGAGGAGATAAGTCTGGTCGAGGAAGGGACCACTCTTCAATTTCAGAAGACCTATAGAGAAAGAGGGGCACTAGTAATCACCTGCGACAATGCAGAGACGACAGAGTGGCTTAAAAGAACGGCCCCCAAGCTAAGTACTGGAGGGGAGGGAGGAACTGCGGTGCGGATAGGAGGGTATAAAGACCTCCTAAAGACCACCAAGGTTCTCCTTAGGACCTCTAAGTGCTTGGCTAGGAAAGAGCCAACTGCCCTTCTTAAGATGCTGGGCAGGCAAAATAAAAACCTGGTCGTTGGGGACTGGAGGATAGTGGGTGGCAGGATGGAGGAGAATTCTCAAATCGTCATCCTGGTCATCGATGAGCTGTCAGCCAACACGCTGAGGACCAGAGGATGGAAGGTGTACCTGGGCCTTGACCAGGTGCTCTTGAAAGTCCTACAGGGCAGCCGCACTGAAGATGAGGAGAGGTAGAGTCCTTCAGATAAACCTCCAGCACAGCAGGGCTGCAACAGCGGTGCTGTGTAGGAGGTTTGCTGCAGGCAAGCTGGACGCTGTCCTAATACAAGAACCCTGGGTCAGACAGGGCAAAGTATTGGGACTAGGAAACACAGGAGGTAGGTTGGTATATGCCAAATGTGATAATGGACCTAGAGCATGCATTTTAGTTGATAAGAGACTAATCAATGTACCTGTTTTAGAATACTGTTCCAGAGATATGTCCGTGGTAAGACTGGACATTGCTGGAATTGGGAAAACCCTGCTGCTGGCATCGGTATACCTCCCGTATAACGATGGCAGAGATTCATTACCACAAGGGATCCAGGACCTGGTGGAGTATGCAGAGAGGAAGGGGTCAGACCTTATCCTTGGGTGCGACACCAATGCACACAACATGGCGTGGGGGAGCACCAATACTAATAAGAGAAGTGAGGCATTATTAGATTACGTTATCTCTAATAACTTAGAAATTATTAATAAAGGTAATGAACCAACTTTTGTAACTAAAGCCAGAAGTGAGGTGATTGACCTTACACTGAGCTCTGCAAGGGTGGCAAAAAGAATACATGATTGGCATATATCATCAGAGCCATCTTTGTCAGATCACAAGCACATTTGTTTCAGGATAGGTGAGCTGAGACTAGAGCACCAGACGTTCAGGAATCCGAGAAGGACGGACTGGGAATCCTATAAGCATGATCTTGGATTGAAGACAGGACTCATGACAGGTAAGGTCCAGGGTATAGATGAACTGGAACATATGTCTGATCGGCTCAAGGAGGCCATTGTTGGTTCCTTCGAGAAACACTGTCCGTTGACACGTGTGAGGAACGTAGGAGCCGGATGGTGGACCCGTGAGCTGTCAGTCATGAGGAAGAGGGGTTAGAGACCTCTTTAAGATCGCTAAGGCTGTCAACAACTGGGAAGCCTATCATGACCTTCTATCCCAGTATAGTAGGATGATAAGGAAAGCCAAGAGGGACTCCTGGGGGAAGTTCTGCACGGAGATGGAGGGGGTGCGGGAGGCCTCCAGGATTCACAGACTCTTGGCTATAGACCCAGTATCACCGGTAGGTAACATCACAAAAGCTACTGGAGAGATTGCGGTGGAACAGGGAGAGGTGCTAGAGGAGCTTCTTGTGGCACACTTTCCTGGCTGTACAGTAACTAGGGGCAGTGGGGAAGCACCCTCGTGTGACGGTGCTAGACCCACTGCTACAATCAACGACTGGAGACTGGCCAGTCGGATAATTACGTGCAGTCAGATCAAATGCTTAACATCCATCCTGCTGAAGGTATTGGAAAAGATACTGCATAGGCATATATGTGATGGGGCGCTTGTAGAACGTAGAATTCACGCCAATCAGCATGCTTATTTGCCAGGTAAATCCTGTGAATCTGCACTACACCACTTGGTGGGCAGAATTGAAGGAGCTCTGGAATGTAAGGAGGTAGCATTTGGTGCCTTCCTGGACATTGAGGGAGCCTTTGACAACACCAGAACAGAGACGATTATTGAGGCAGCCGGGAGGCGTGGGGTTGAAGATCTGATGTGCAAGTGGATCGGGGCCATGCTTCGGGGCAGAACTGTAGAGTCTTCTCTGTATGGTGAGACTGTAGAGGTCAAAGTGGAGCGAGGATGTCCACAAGGAGGGGTTCTTTCGCCCCTTCTCTGGAACCTCGTGGTGGATGATCTTCTCACAGAACTCAACAACAATGGAGCATACGCGCAAGGCTATGCAGACGATGTTGTAATATTAGTGGTAGGTAAGTTTGTGCCAACTATTACGGAGCTGCTTGGGGTGGCACTGGGAACCGTTGAGAAGTGGTACAGGAAAACGGGGCTGAGTGTCAGTCCGAGCAAGACTCTGGCCATCCCATTTACCAGACGGAGGAAACTGGAGGGTCTTCGGCCCCTCAGCCTTCAAGGTAGTGGGATCACTATAACAACAGAGGTTAAGTACCTGGGAGTGATATTGGACCAGAGGCTGAACTTCTGTGCACAGCTCAATCGAGTAATCGATAGAGGTAAGTGGACACTCATGGCGAGCAGGCGCATGGTTGGGCGGACATGGGGGTTGAGGCCTAAGCTGATGCATTGGCTCTACACCTCCGTGGTGAGACCGGCCATGACGTATGGCGCTATTGTATGGTGGACAAGAATAGAGGTCCAGGGCGTGGTGGCGAATCTGGCAAGGGTGCAGCGGCTTGCCATCACGGGAGCGCTAAGAAGTGCTCCAAGTGCTGCCCTGGACTGCTGTCTGGACATTCTCCCCCTGGATCTATTTATTAGGGCAGCGGCTAGGAAGAGTGCTTATCGCCTCCAATGCAAGGAACTCTGGATACAAGGCCCAAGGGACTTGGGACACGCCAGGATAACCACATTGGTTGCCAGAGATCAGATGCTGGATATGATCTCGGACCATATGAAAACTAGATACTCTTTCTCAAAACGATTCCGGGTGGTAATACCAGACCGAGAGGAATGGTCAGAGGGAAGGAGACCCCTCCCTGAGCATGAGCTGGAATGGTACACAGACGGCTCAAAGACTAAAGGGAGTACAGGTGCGGGGATCTGTGGTGGACACCCCTGGCAGGAATGTGTGCTGCCAATGGGGGAAAATCCAACAGTGTTCCAAACAGAAATCACAGCTTTATTGGAATGTGCCAGGGAAAACCTAAGACTCGGACACATGAATAGAGAAATCTGTATATACACAGACAGCCAGGCTGCATTAAAAGCCCTGAGCTCAAATGAGATCAGGTCAAAATTAGTCTGGGAATGCGCCGAATCCATCAAACAGCTTGCGGGCATCAACGAGGTTACACTCTGTTGGGTTCCAGGACACGCTGGAGTAGATGGGAACGAACGTGCAGATAGGCTGGCAAACAGGGCATCAGCTTCTGACTTCACAGGACCGCAACCCTTCTGTGGCATATCCAAGACGACAGCCATGCAAGTGGTTGCCGACTGGGCAAGGATGGAACATAGTAGGAGGTGGAAGAACACTCAAGGCTCAAAGATGAGTAAGCTTTCACTTCTTGATCCATCAAGACAAATTGCATCGGACATCCTGTCATTAGGTAGGTGCAAGGCAAAAGAGGTGATTGCCTTAATCACAGGGCACGGCCACTTCAGGAAACATATGAAAAATATGGGTATCTTTACCGGAGAACCTAAATGCAGGAAATGTGGCCTGCAGGAGGAGACTGCGGAACACCTTATCTATGAGTGTGAGAGGCTTGAGCGGGTGAATCATAGAACCTTTGGCAGGCTGAACAAAGGACAAACAATACCTCAGGATGACCTTGTCAGCAAGATCCTTAAGTTCAACAGGCTTATGGATCTCGACAAGGGTAACTATGGGTTCAACATCCTTAAGTGGGAGCGCAATAAGCCCAAGAGGCTGACGTGCTTAAGGTTTCGGACCGCCCACAGAAGAAGAAGAAGTAGGCAGGCGGAAGTCTACTATATAAAATTGATGCTGACCTAGATTCTTGGCCAGTCTGGGGTGGTCGGTGGACCAGTGTGCTATGGTCGAGAGGCTAGTGCCGAGATAGGGACCGGGGTCTCGAACAGATCACTGCTGATCGACAAGGGTCGAACATTGGACTACG
Organism: Philaenus spumarius; assembly: GCA_018207615.1. NCBI lineage: Eukaryota > Metazoa > Arthropoda > Insecta > Hemiptera > Aphrophoridae > Philaenus > Philaenus spumarius. The sequence goes on along the minus strand of JAGFPH010009364.1, from coordinate 32,742 downwards.
GGATATCTTTCGGGAACCAGCGAATATACAAGGTGAGTAAATAGATCACATAACATTCTATACAACCACATTTGGGTCTATTAACAAGGGTATAGGCCAGGGTTGTAACAAAGGGCTGATATCCAGGGCGGTCTGTCTTTTGAGCCAACAATCAATAAGAATTTGTATAGCGATAAGATATTAGATATATACAGTTAAATTGTATATGATTCTTGGAAAGTAAAGTTTCTGTTACCACTGAACCACTAAGTGAATTAATTATCCATTGCATTCAAACCAATCAACCTTAATGAATAGTCTTATTAATGTTTTGAACCCGGGAAGAAGGGCAGAAATTCTGAACCCTGTCACTCTCTATCTAGTTAAAGACCCACACTCAAATTTGGTAGCATCGTTGATGGTTCATGGTCTGCATATATTTCAGCATCGTAATTGTTCGCATATGTTCCGACTGTAATAGTCTCCTCAAACAGCCCATAATAAAGCAAGCACCAATTCCTTTGGATAAAGATATGCACGATCCATCTGTGTAAATATGCTATTATTTTTCTGTGAAGTAGGCTACATGGATGGTTTTTATTGCACTCAACTCAGAAGGATTTGTTAAGTTATGGTCTTGGAGCTGTGGCTTTTACAGGGTAACATAGAGACTAGCTCATTAAATTGATTTTCCTCATCATATTTTTCCTTGCCGCTCAGTATAAACCAGAAGACTTGAGTTTTTAATCGGGTAAGCTCCTGAACTTAAATAGACCCAGTTGTCTACAGTCCTTTCTTTAGGACTTGTTACTTCGTGACTCCAATGGGTCGATGCCAGTTAGTTTGTAATAACATGGCTGTAATTGGAGTTGATGGTCCTGTAATTATTCTTAGATCATTAAGCTTACCCGTATCAAGTTTGCCAGAATGTTCTTACTGAATAGTGTGAGTGCTTCACTTACACGAAACAAGTGAAAGGTATTTCTTGATGGTGGACTTCCTTTTTACCTTGGATACTTTCCTCTGCTAACAGTGGCAAAGTCACAGTGCATGCTGGCTACTAAAGTTGGACTGACAAGTGTTCTTCTGTTAACTATTGATGGTTTCCGTAGCCTAGTTGTCTTGCCACTGTCAATACTGGATATGCGGTTGTAAGCCTTGCATCATTCTTCCTAAAGTTCAGCTGAACAACAAATAACCTGTATGTGGTCTCCTTTGATTGAACAATTGTACATTTTCAGTGTGGCTTGTTTTTTCCTTAGGTCAACATGATCCACAATCTTTTTTGTGATTCAGGCTTTTTCCTGGTAATATTACTTTCACGCTTCAGGATAGCAAGTGACTCATTCCAAAAAGGTTTGTACTATTTTACTTGCCTTCTTCGTACGGTTTCTTTGGCGACTCTGAGTAGAATTTATCAAAACCAGTCTGCTGGATTGTCTATTAAGTGTTCTATTTTGTACTGATCAGACAGTTATTTAAACTTGGCCCAATTACCCCTCTTAAAATTCTACTTCGATAGACTGGGATGTTTGTATTGTGAGTTCTTTCCACCGATGTTTAGAAAAATAGTGTACGGTGTACAAAGCCGTCACCAACATTGTGCAAAATTAATAGTATCCTTGAGAACCGGTTAGCATGTACTAAGGAAGGTCTGGCAAGCTTGTATTTCTAGCTAAAATCAGGAAGGTTGGTGCTGATGGAATCTGAATTAGATTGGAGGTATCTTCAAGATCTTGAACAAATGTTCTAACTCCATCGATTTCATTGTATCCATGAGTGGAGCCGACTCACTTGTATAATGTTGTCAAAATCTGGCATGTTGTTCGGCAGCTTGTAGAGTCCAACTACCTTGTAGTGTGTGTTAATTGACCGTACATCGATTCAGGTACCTTTAAGCTTGACCTGGTCAATTATTTATGAACAATTCTTGATCTTATTTTTGCCCAAATATAAAATATTATTATAAGAAAGTGTAGAGAATAAATCATAGAATTTATCCGTATACTTGTAAATTTTCATTTTGTAAACTATTTCACATGGTATTACTTGTTCCACAAAATTATAATAAACTGTCCAAAGTTTGCGGATAAAGGGAATACAAAATGACCGTTGGGATCAGCGTGGGAAACAGACTTGCGTTGCGATCTCATGCGGTGGTTTGAATTCAACGAAAGTCTGTACTTCCCACTGCTGTATGAATAACATCTAACCAGTAAAATCTAGTTTACTCTACACCAAACAAAAGATTGAAGTTTGGTCTACAAAGCGATATAAAGTTATCTACAGAAACATATCGAATTGTAACACATAACTCGAATGCAAAATGTGCTATTTCATTGGTTGAAAACTGTCCAATTGTAAGGGTTTATAGAAACCTTTATATTTTCGAAACTATAAGAATGATGTCTGATTGGAAGGCAGTTGTAGAAAGCTAAATCTTGATGAATCCAATGGTATCTTTATATTACTGTCAAAATATTTCTGTCGAGTGATAGAGCTTTTAGAGAAGTGAAAAAGTTGAGTATAATTTCTTTGTGTTTCACGCGTTACAATAGGCTTACAGAAAACTACAATTTTAAAACGATTACATATACATAACTATACGTTTTAGAAAAAAATTGTACATACAAAAGTTAAAGTTTAAGTCATTTCCTTTCCAACGGGTTTTGTTTTATTGTGATTAGATGATTTTTAATAGGTGAAATATCCAATACAAAGTTTAGTTGCCAATTGAGTAGTGTGAGAACTAGGCCAAGCGCTTTGAGCAATCAAACACGGCTAGGGTTAAGGGACAGAATCCTTAAAAGTTTCTGACAGCAATTTTCCCTGGTGTGTGTGTGTATAGTGCTATCAAGATATACAAGAAGAAAGTTTTCAAAACAGAATGAAATGTAGAGAATGAAGTATTTCTCTACAATTTATAACTGCTACCAAAAAATAAATAAATAAAATTTAATAAATATTATAGGCTACATATTTAAAGAAAAATTAGGCTACCCATGTTCACAAAGATGATCAACACAATAATAGGGGGCAGAACATAACCAGTAGATATGTTACTATATCAAAGCCCACTAAAGAATCCGTTGAGGGTCGTGCTTGTGTACATCGAGACCTTGAACTCTCCAATCGCCATAGAGCGACGTTGTCACATCCTTCCCACACTTCTAACTGACTGCGGCTGACTCAACGCATTTGTAATTCTTTAAACTGTGCGATCAAGCCTCGAGCGGTAAATACCAGGAGTGTTCGAGGCTAGTAAATATGGCAACGCTGCGCGCCCATCCTATTGGCCGCCTCGCAACGGTATTCTTTAGTGGGCTTTGATATAGGTGTTGGGCCCAAAAATTTACTGAAATGAAGTTACTTAGAACTCTTATTATATTTTAATATCACTTACTTAGTTTGTTGAAATTCTGAACGGCAGTATGTACATTTAACAACAGGGAAATTGCCTCTACATTCCTGAAATCAAATAACAGATATTAATACGAAATATTTTTTGTTTTTTGCTAAAGGAGGAGAAACCTTAAAGATGGCCGACTCTTAGGATACTATTTAAGAATTAGCCTACTATAATATTCTAAAAGTGAAAATCAGTTTAGTGATGTTCATATCAAACATTAATAATAATCATTTAGGTAATACTTAAGCCATTCTCCTCAAATGAGATTAGCTTTATTGTACTAAAAGAAGACTATTTAAGGAATGGTAAATTTTTTGGGGATGACAAGTTTTGAAAATTTATAAGTCCTTATCTACATTTAACATTTAATTTATGGTACTTATCTAAAATACAGACTATCACTTTTTCTACATCAAACGGGAATTAATTAAAATTACGTATTTTCTAAAAAAAGACAAGTTTATTTGGCGAAACTACAGTAAGCTACATCTACGGTGGCTGTATGTTCCGGATTTTGGGATGTGTTCTGGTACCCCGGAAATCCTTTAAGAAGTTCTGGATTTATAGTCTGAAGGGAAAGTTTGAGTTTATTTACACATTCACAGCAGCTATGATCTTTTTAAGTTGTCAGTTTACGTGGAATTAGTTTCTACAATTTGAAATCATTGTAAACTCTCGAATAAATATTAAAATAAAATCATGGCGCAACTCAATACATAGGTATAGTCTAGACTATGCTTGTGTTTAAGTGACGACCTTGTGTTAAAATACTTTATGACGACCTCCATTAAGGGAATTGACTGATTGGGCGGCCGGATGATGAAACTGTGGTAGTCTTCAAGAGGTGAACGACAGACCACTAGACAGTAAAAGTAATCTTATTTTGTGGTCTGGTGTCTATATTTGAATTATGATATTTTTCATTTGTTAGGACAATGTTAACAAATTTATTTGATTGCATAATATGCATATATAATCTTGAATGTGAATTCTACTGATCAAGATTGTATAGCTTAATACAAGTAGAGCAGAACCCGTCTTAATCTTGGCCGAAGTCTCAAACATTGTTTGACAAACATTTCCTGGAAAATAAAGCTGGGTGACGCAACTTTAGGTGTGCAATGGTGTCAGTGTTGTTACAGGCAGAACATGGGAGGGGGAGCGTGAGTTTGATTCCCCTCATGCTTCTGCGGAACTGTATTTTTTCTTAGAATTAATTGACAAAGCGGCATCCTTTCTTTTCTTCATCTGTACCAGGCGATGATAACCACCCCTCAGGTTTTTCGCCTTTAAAAAATATTTTTCTTTAAATTCTTCGTCTGTTGCTTTGTCGGAACCTTTACTGAATTTTGTGGGAACAAAATTTGTAATATTTGTAACATATTGCGTAATATGTTGAGCAGCAAAAAGATTCAGCGGCATTAGACATGATGAACGTGTACGAAAATGGAGAGACTAGGCTTTAAAAAAAAACTTTGAAAGTTAAAGAACAGACAATAATAACTGAATTAAAATAATACAGTAGGCCTATATATGTACCTAAGTTCAGTTTTCAAAGTTTATGTAAGTTTAATTTGTTGGTGTTTGTTTATGTATGTTGTAGGCCTACATACAAAAAATGGGTTGCAATAACGACTTATTTGCTTGTGAACCTCGGATCAACCGGCCAGGGTCTCGGTCCGGACCGGACCAGACCAGTTAAGAGGGGTTCTACTGTATACAAAATAATGAACACTAAATTATAATACTTATTGTGAACAAACAGCCAATTTATTTCACATATTTGAAAATGTCAAACTAGTGGTTTTTAGTATACTACTTCTTTAAAGCTGGATTGCCACCACTTGTAAATTAAAATGTTTTATTCAGTTGTATCACAAAACAAAGCCAGCCTATAAACATTAACAAAATGCACAAACTGAATTAAAAGCTACATATCGTATTTAATGTAAGCTATTTATATTAAAAACATTTAAAACATTATAATAAAAAACAAACCTTAAGCCATAAATATCTACCGATAACAGTATCTCAATTTAACTATATCCTATACTCAGCAAAAAACACGTCACAGTGAGTTTTGTTGTTGGTTTTAAGCAACTCTGTTAAAGGGTGTGCAATTTTTTAATAATCTTTAATAAATTTACTAAAAATGCTTACACTCCTAAAAGATGCTCTTATATTAAGTGATTTTTATTGCTTGGGGTGTGCAATTTTTTAACAATCTTTGATAAATGTACTAAAAATGCCTGAAACTCCTAGAAAGGCTTTTATATTACAACGTAATGATTTTGGTTGTTTGAAATTTAGGTAAAAGTGCAAGAGAGGGGGGCTAGGGGTTTTGGGAAAATTTGATTATATTCTGAAACTAGACGTTAAACTAACTGTAAAAACAAAACAAAATTAAAATCATTTTTGCGTTCTAAGAAAACTTATTTAAGGCAGCACGAACTGAATCAATATTATTTTTAATTTGTGTAATTAAAATTATTTAATTAAACCAGATTTTGTGACATTGTACACTTGTGCCTTGTATATTTCAGAACCTACAATAGTACCGGTATTAATAAAACAAATTATATTGCTCTACAGACTTGCAATCTAATGCCAAAAGGTACCATTATCAATCATTTCAATTAGCCTAATTAGAATCTCAATAGGCTATATAATAAAATACGAGGTATGGCTAGAAAAAACGGGTTTTTTGATGTAACTCTTTTTAATATTTTTCCTTTACAACTTTCACTTTATCCCCTTCAATATACTCCCCTACACTATTCCTAAACATTTTCATTCGAATTTTCCACTGTTCAAAACAGTGTTTTAAGTCATTTTCTGAAAGCATGTTTTCTAGGTAAAAATAACCATGATTCGTCACATGTAATTATTTTACTCTTTCCGACAGTTTAGGATCTTTCTTTATCAAGATATCAGAACAAATTTCCATCCTTCAGGCATGGATTTTTTGTTCAGGCACGAGGATTTTGGGCACCATTTTGGAACACACTTTTCTCATTTTGAAATGTTCATAATATTTGTCGAACTGATTCTTTGTCGATTCCTAACGTCTCGGGAACTGCACAGATAGGCTACTCAAACGGCGATCTTGACAGATGAGATTGAAAACTCAATGTTTTCATCCATTTTTGAAGTTGAAGGATGTGCTGGGCACGAATCATATTCTTGCCCTTTTTTGAAACGTTTATGCCACTCAAAAACCCGTGTGTATGTGACATACATCATCCCCATACAATTGTACAAGAGAATAGATCTCTGTATTGCGGATTTACCGAGTTTCAATAAAAATTTCATGTTGACACGTTGCTCAATTAAGACACCTAAGATTTTTCCGTCGAGCGGGAGATAAACGGTCTGACAATAACGAAGGCTGTGGCTCAATTGAGCAAGCTAGTGTCGTCGAACCGGCTGGAATGTGGAGAGGGGATGTCAGGCGATTCAGCAATATGATGTTTGACCTTGAGGCTTGCGCCGTTTGTCTCACAAAAAACCAGTCCCGTTATTTTCTAGCCACACCTCGTATAGTAATCATGAAAAAGATTCAAAGCCTACTATAAATTGTAGAATATCACTAGGCTACTTGTTGAAATGACATAAGCCCTAACATCATTTTTTTAAAGAAAATAAGGCATAAATTTACTTTATGGCCCTCAGCTGATATGTTTGGAGACGACGACCTCTTTTTACATTCTACTATTAATTTAAATGTCGAATGCAGATAAACATACTGTTACCAAAGACTATAAAGTTAGAACTTCAGGCATTATTTTTAATGCTTGCATTTCTTTTGGCGTAGGGTCGTAATAACAATTCTCGCCGAAAATAAGGTAGGCTAGTGACTAGCAACCTAAATATTCTGTTATAGTTTGATCAACTTAAGTGCAAGCTATATTTTTACGTTTATGAAATAACACCGGTAGCTAACAGGAAGTAAGACTATGTTCAAGACAGTAAGTTACTTTATGGAAGGAGATCTTAGGTGACTATGTTCAAGCAATGCATCTTACAGCCTACCTACTCTTGATTCATGTAGTAAGCCTAATATTACTATGAGTTGTACTATTTCTTTACTCAGTAGATATATAATAAGTAGATGTGTTAAAAATATGATAGGTAGAGTAAAATATATAACTATATTAAATTTTAGGATTTACTTTCACTATAAAGGCCACAAAACGTAGAGCAAATAAAGTTTGTAGGCCTAGCCTACATATAAATTTAAAAAAGTGAATTTTATGTAGGCTAATTTTTCATTACATTTGTGAGAAATTTTATCACAAATTAGTTTAGGGTAGGTATTTTATATTTAACAAAAAAATTCCAAAATATTACTAATGTAGCCTACAGTACCGGTAGCCTATATTTAATTACGATAGAGTGCCTATATAGATGTGCAAATTACTAGACCTACTGGTTGAGGGATGGGAGTTATTCTATGTTTAGCGTTAAGCTTTAATTTATTAATTTTATTCACATTTTCTATGATAAATATGTAGAATAGGCAGGCCTACAATATTATTTAATATGCCGTGAGGTGAATAAACTTTTAAGGTTTTTATTTTTTTACAACTTGCTCCATTAAATTTGTTAAATTAGGCTATATTTACTGATTAGGCCTACATTGATTTAATACTACAACTTAACAGTATGGTTAGGCCTACATTCTATAGAATTTTGTCCGCTTATAGGTTGGTAGGCTACTTCTGCCGCAATATAGCAAGGAGGTACGATATAAATTTTATTCATAGCCTTCAGGCTAAACATCCCTGAAAAAGTTGTGTTCTTGGCCCGATAGATGGCAGCACCTCTACGGCAAATTTGTACTACGAATAATTTCCGTAATTATTATCCGATTTTTGTTTTGTAAGTTATTTTGTAAATGATATGAATAAAACATTCACGCTATTGTGATGTTTTTTTTTAAATTTATTTATAAAAAAGTTTTATACAGATTTTTTTTTTCTTTAATATTTTGTTTAAATCGCAGGTAGTCATTTTGTAAATACAAATTTTAAAAGAATTTTGCCGTTTTCAGATATTAACTCGGTCAAATGGTTGTATCGGAATCGTTTTTTAAAGATATTATCATTATTTCTCTCACGCTCCGGTCCCGTCCTCCCGCCGCGTAGCGCTCCATCCCCCCCCCAGCACAGCCCAGCCAGCCGCTCTGCCCGGCCCTGCAACTGTAGCGTTCGTCAACTCACTCACTACTCGCATTTATACTCTGGCCGGACACACTTACTAGACTAGACTAGTGATTACGACAGGTGTTTGTTATCTGTTAAAAAGTATTTTCTGTAAGTCGAAAAGAGACATCTAGAATAAATATAGAAAAATATACAGTAGTTCAAATTAAAGGATTTATGAAAGTAGGCCTTTATACAGGTTCTTTGGCCATACATTATTCAATAACACCAGGGTATGAATAATATTGCCCTATAACGTTAATTATTTGTTTCAAATAAAACTTATATTTTAATACATGAAAACGAGAAATAAATAAAAAAATGAATAGTGCAAAATACCATTTATTTAAAGTAAGCCTGAGGTGTAAAAAATAAAAATAAAATATAATATAATTCAATATGTTGCATGTCAAGGTGAAAAGTTCTACTTTAATAATATGTTTAACATTTTTAGCAAATTTTGATATTTGTAATTAGTTTAAGTTCTTTGTTCTGTGAGTATCAACAGCTATCCTCCGGAAATGTTTTTTCTGTGAACTTAGCAGCACTGCAATAAATATGAAACAGCTGATCTAGTGATTGAAGTTGCTACAGAAGATAGCTGAAAGACTTCTCTAACTATTAATGTCATAATTTAAGATAATATATTGTCTTTTCATTTGTAATTTGCCTTTAAACTTAAGTAATACGTGATGTGACACCCGTTACATTTTGTTTACAAAAGTTAGTACTACAAAATGAACAAACACCTTAGGAAAATACTTTTACTGTAAAAGTAAGAGGTTTTGTTTCCCTAATGTTTTGGTAGGCCTATTATTATTTTAATTTTAGTTTTATAATTTAATGAGTAATTCGCGTAACGGGTGTTACATAATTTAATGTATCGGGTGTTACAATTCAACACAACTCACAACCATTCAGTGTTTAGTATATTTATATTCATTTTAAGTAGAATTTAAATACATAGCCCTATTGAGAGTTTATTAATTTTGGTAGCAACACTTAAAAAATTAAGAATGATATGTTATTTTAAATAAAATTGAACACGAAAACACCTTCAAATTTCATACTGCGAATTTCCTATTTGTAATTCCAGAATCAATCTTTTAACATATTTACTGGGCAATGAATGTTAGGTGTATCAAATGATTTTATTTATCTTTAAAGTTTTAATTCTATTACTATTACACCTCATAATTTTTTCTTACGATAAAATGATGAGTGACGTTGTAAAGACGTGTCAGCAGCATTTGCAAAAAGCCAAAGAGTGAGATAAAAAAAAGAAGAGAAGAGAACAATACACTAAAAGAAGAACAACTTGAAAAGATCCAAAGCAGAGTAAAAAAAATGTAGGGAGAAAAATAAGAAGCGCAATTATCATCAATATCTCAGATTTCGCTGGGATATTAAATATCATATTCCGAGAGATGACAAATTTAAGAATATTTTTGGCAAATTACAACAACCTACAGTAGCCCAAAGGACATTTTACAATTCTTTACGAGTTTCCACTAGCAGTTGATATTTTTGAAAAATGAATGAGCTTATATGAAGTTCCAAATTGTTAATTCTAGAATTTGATTTAGCGATTATTTTGTATTTATTTAAAGTTTTAGGCCTATTCTATTAATTCTTGATAGGGGCATTTATAAGACTGATCTTTAGTAAGTCTAATTCATAATAGGCCATAAGGCTTGGTATAAAAATTACTGAACTATATCCATGTAATGTATTAAGTAGGCTATATATATTTGTTAAATACAAGTTTTTTTATGAAATATAAGTTTTTATTTCTTATAGTGATCAAAGAAACCTCAATTATACTTCTTGTTGTTATTTGACACCTTATTATTATATAATATATGTTAAAAATCTTAATTTTAGCAACAGCGTAACACCCGTTACACAAGATTTAATTTTATGTTTAAAAAAATTGAATGCCAATATCAATTTGAATTACAGTTCCATTACATACATTTACTGTGGAATAACTCATATTTTTTTCACAATTTTACAGTTTTAAAATTCACAGAGTTTTAAGAACATTTACATGAAGTTCAACTTCACTATCCATTTTCAGTAACACCCGTTACACTCCTTTTTTTTATATTTTAGGCTAACAGTTAGCCTTCGTTGAAAGAAGAAGTTGCTTTTTAGATTGTGTTGTTCCTCGGCGATCCATTGAGAAAACAAATGTTAAACGAAATAATGTTCTCAATAACAATAATTACAAGACGACGCAGTAGTACAACAAATAAGAATCGCGGGAGAGCATGGATGGAAACGCGGGAAACCGTCATCCAACTGTATACAAGCAACATCCGAGACGCGTGGTGGGGGGATTGGTGGCGCGAGTGAGTCACAGCGGCACTGCACCTGCTTCGTGTCACTCTCGCGTTTGTTCTCATTACTGTAAATGTATAAACAACGATACCGACTAAACCAGCAAGGCGATTTTAAAAATTAAAAGTGTGAAATTAATTAAAAACTATTGTCTTCAAAATGACTACCTGCGATTTGCATTTTTCGTTTTGTAACACAATTATTTTATTATTATTTTTTAAACCAGCAACTTAATTAAAATTTAGCTTCATTGGCGTGAATTCTAATCTTATTCCGTTCATAAATCAGTTTTGCAAATGAACATCGGACGAAAATTCCACCAATAAACACCAATACAAAATGGCTCCATTTTGGTGCTGCGCCGTGGTGGCAGAATTTGGAACTAATCCTGGGATGTTTAGCCTTCAAGCACAATAACACAAAAATCAATTATTTCTATTGTAGCCTAGCCTAAGTCCACAAGTTATTTGTCATCACATTGCAAAGCATTTTTAACTTTCTAGCCTAGAGCTTTAAATTTAATCTAGAACTTTTACTAGTTTTGGAATAACATTGACTCTTAAACCTTACTCCTATAACCTTTGTTAACAGTTAGAATTGGTGGTAAAAAGCCGACTGACTAATCAAGAATGTAGAGTTGGCATCCCTTTAATCCTTAAAGTTAACCTAACATTCTGAGATAGATTTCTTATAGGACTTCCTTCTTTAATAGAGATAATAAGCTATTAGAACGCTTAATTACTCTAAGCCCCAAGCTATTAGTAACTAAACCATCTTTTAAACTTACAAAAGAACAAAAAATCAATATTATCCAAATAGATTTTGTTAGTAAATGAAAATTTCATATGGATAGCCTAACCTGATAGGTTTAGTAGAATTTACTTGTCAAATCCATTTATTTAAACCTTTAGCCTTTAAAAACAAAACACAATTCTCAAACAAATATCAAACAAAATTTGTTCGTTACTATTCGTACAAATAATAGCTCTGAAGTATAATTCTACAAAATAACTGACAGAAATCAAACACACCTTGCACAACTGTTGTCCAGCAGATAATTCTTCAAACGGATGTCTTGTAAAACACTTTGAGCAAGCAAAAAGTGCAGTTGAATTATTCATTATAAATATTTATTTTATAAACTAAACAATCCAAAAAATATATAGTACGATTTAGAATAATGTCAGAATACAACAACAATACAATCTAGGTAAATACAATCTAACGTATTTTACAGTCAGCCATATTGAAATTTCGGCATTACAGGATTACTTGATTACTAGAATTTCGGAGACATCAAACCACAAATAAGTACAATACAGAATACAAAGATATATAGCTGTGATACAATATATACACATACAAATTAAAGAATCTGACATTAAGTTTTATTTCAACTTAAATTGTTGCCTCTTGAAGGAAATATAAAAGTAAACTAATAGCAAGGACTAGAATAAATTATGGAATTTAATATTTCGTCCATTTATAATAACAGCATCATCCGGCCAGCCAATAACACAACACTAATCCATTGTTCACATATTTATCACAAACATAAACACATAATTCGGCCTGGCACAAATAATTATGCAGAGACGGCACTCATTAACTGTTAAAAGTTGTTTTTGTTCCCAATACAATATGAACAATGGATTAGTGTTGGTGTTATTGGCTGGCCTGATGATGCTGCCTGTGGCAGCGAAACATGCAGCCATTACTCAGAAACAAGACCTACTGACTAAAATTAGGATATGTTGAAATTAAAGTAGTTCTAAAGCTAAACAATGAATATTTATTACTTAAAAAAAAAAATTTAAATACATAATTTCATTTTAATGTTAGGAGCATTTTTGTGCCAAATATATAATTATTTGTTAAATTGGCAGTTTTTAGAAAAAATGTATCTAATTATTCTCAAACGTTAAGCTAAATATAATATAAATAATGCTTTTTAATTAATTTGTACTTCATTTAAATGTATACGAATAAAATTATGTTGGCCTGTTATTATGAGCCTTATGAAGGTCTCTTTGATCAATGCTACTATCATCTCTAGTTGGTAAATGATTATTAAAAAAACTAATTATAGAACTTGGTATTAATATTAATCTAAATCATATGATTTAAAAATCGATTACTATTATATCGAGAGTTGAATAACTTGTAATTGTAAACGTAAACAAGACCATCTACAATGTATCTACAATTGACGTAAACCGTCAAATTACAATTAAACCAATATGGCGACGTCTTGTGTTTAGTGTTTAATGAACTATTTGCAGACACTCATAAATTTAAAGTAACACTGCTATACTACCGTCTTGGAATTACATTTTTATTGTTGGGGATGAGTGTAGATATTTGTAATAATCTCATTGTAAGTATTATTTAAAAATTTAATTCATTATCTTGATTATTTATAAAAGCCCCCCCACTTCATTTTGTAAGCTACTAAGAATAAGTTAGGTAGCTTACCTATATCTAATAGTGATGTTTATTGTATGTAGGCCTTTGTAAGTTTCAATTTGTTTTCGTTACTAGTCATACACTATAGGCTAACATACAATATATTATATGATCAATAGGCTAGCTTAAGTAACTTAACTATGCTGTTTATGTCAGAGTAATTTATAGATGCTATGTAATGGATCAAACATTAACCTAATATTAGGCCTATTTAAAAAGTTTAGTTTTAGTTAAATGTTTCCTTGCAGCATAAATTTACAAATTAAATTGTTAACCCAATCTTTCTTAGGCTACTCTACAGAGATAAAAGTCAAGTTTAGTAGGCCTATTCCTAGTGTATTGGGTAAATTTACAGTTGAGTTGAGTCTAAATTAATTCTATACATAGATGTTCAATGAGTAGCCTACTGTGGTGAATGTATACAATTTGAGTGTAACTTTACTATTCGACTCTAGGCTAATATTTTTGCAGGCAACGACGTTTTACATTCTACTGTTAAATGTTGAATACAGGTAATTATACTGCGACTAAATAGGTTAGGTTAGAACCTTTTAGGTATTTTGTTTATTATTATTTTTGCTTTTCTGTTGCCATAGGCTAGCCTAGAGTCGAATAGTAAAGTTGCGCTACAATTTGAAACATTGAAGCCCCAACCACAAGTTCGGTAAATAACACAACACAGATAAACTGGTTAAAGATGTATTGATTATGTTATTCTTGTTCCCTGCTGTAGCCTACTAAATATAAACTAATGCTAACAAGAATATTTTTAAATAACTAAACATTGACATAGGGCTATTCTCCCCCTTTCCTTAGGTAAATCGGAAATTCATAAGGAAATTTCCACACACGAAGGACCTATTTGAAAATGCCACGTAGAAGCGGCTAACTTGTCCTTGGGAATGGCCCGATTTTTCAAAATGAAACAGTTTACAAAGAAATCTTAAAACTACTTAAATTACGGGATAAGTCTATTGTTACAATAGCATAATATAGGCCTAACTAGCCTAATGACAATGATGGGATTTTAAAAATATAAATGGGAGAGGAGGTGGCGCAAGTTCGACCCTAGGCTAACCTATGGCATCAGAAATGCAAGAATAATAAAAAAAAAATAGCCTAAAGAATCTATAACCTATAGTATTAAGTCACAGTATGTTTACCTGTATTCAAGATTTAACAGTAGAATGTTAGACAACGTTGTTGTCTGTCAAAATATTAGGCTAGGGTCGAATAGTAAACTTACGCCGAGGAGGCTATTGCAAATTTGGAAAAATTCTGAATACAAGATCGAAATTCCGAAGGTAGAATTTGCAAAAATAGTAAATGGTAAACAATAAGGTCCAAAATAGCCTCTAATATTAACAATAACAATGTAGCCTACATATAAAAGTGGATATGAACAATTTTGAAGATACGTACAGTTTACTAAATATAAAACTACATAAATTCAACAGCTAAAATTAAAAAAAATATATCAAATAAACTAATAGGCTACAGTAAAATAAACAATATGTTATAATAATTTTAATAATTTACCTTGAGCAATTTCCACTTCTTTTTATACACTAATATGCCATACATTGTGGAGTCAATTTATAATAATTTGAATAATTTAGATTTGTAATTATATTGGTAATTAAATTGAAACATAATATGAAATAGGGTAAGCTACTTATTTATAATATAGGATATAAGCATTGAAATAACTAGGCTAAATCAAATTCAATTTAACATTGAATAAAATCACAAAGGTTTATTGACAAATATAAAATAAAGATTAGGCCTACATATATGCATTATTGTTTTCAAATGATGTCAAAATTGATTAAAGTTCATGTAGATACATTTGTAGAAGGCCTCGGCTAAGCTCATTGATGATAGCACATAAGAAATTTATTAAAAAAGTATATTTTGTATATTGGCTGTGTATTTTTATCTTAATCTTATTTAAGTTTATCCCATTTATCTCGGGGAAGGCACTTGGCTAAGCTGAATATACCCCCCCGTAAGTTATTCGTAAGTTATTAATATACCTGTAATATTAATTGAAATTATGATCAGAATTACTGTATTTAAAGTTTGGTTGAAGATAGATATTTGAAAAGTTTGTATTGCATTTTATAGCATTAAAATGTTTATTTTGGGAGTTACAAGTTTGTTCAATAGTTAATATGCGTAGAGGATACCAATCTCTAATATGCGTAGAGGATACCAATCTCTATATAGAAAATCGTCACTGATGCTAATTATTTGACTGTAAAACTTTTAAAATGATGCACTGTTCACAAACACTTGTGTGTACACTTGATGGCTATTCTACAACTCTTTTAAAAAGGATGCCGTTTTTAGCTTGATGACGCTATCGAAAGAAATGGGGTTCTCTTCCGGTCTTTGGAAATATCTTGTGTATGTATTCTGTACGTTTTTACTTTTCTGCTATTTCATACTGTTAATACAAAATATACGCACATATCAAACCCACATGCACTCTCAGATATTACTTGTCACTAAACACTAACTCAGGCTGTTTTCATATTGGGGGTACTTACTTGCGATTAGTAAATAGGATGGGTTTCTATTCACTCGCACTCATAATTTTACTAATGATTAGTAGTTAGGCCTACTACTTTAGCCTGTTTACGCATGACGATATTAGAGCGACTAACTGAGCTCTTGTAATCTAGGTAGAATTTGTAGGAATATTTTTTATTAATTTACAATATGCCTCCTTGCCATATTACGATAGAGATACAACCTTTGAGCAAGAAAATGCTCCGTAATGTTTAGTTCTTATTACTAAACATCTTAAATCAATGTAAACAGCAAATATAATTTTATATAACAAATTGTGTTTTTCTTCTCTTGTTTTGCCATTCAGCTGGGCAATGAGTTTTTTCATGTGGCCCATAACACTCTACTTGCATCTTGTTGTGGCTTACCTTTGTTTGACTGTATGGATAAAGGAGAAATCGAACTTATAAAGGGAATTAAATGTTCCCACAACAGTCATGTTTAACACCTTAATTTGACATTGCATTGTGAGAGTGTTTTGTTAGTCGCACAAAGCGGAAAATTTAAGAAGGAAAAATCTATATAATAAAAATGAACTGCTGTTCCTTTGTAAGCGCATCACTTGAGAACGGCTGGACCAATTTGGCTATTTTTTGTTTTAAAATGTTCGTGATAGTCCAAACTAGGTTTTTATATAAAGAAAAATTTGAAAAGTTTTCCGAAAAAGTTTCAAATTTGGAAAAATTAAACAGCCTCTTTTGTATGGACTCATGACCGTAGTGCACAAAAACAGCTGGTCGTATAAAAAGTTTAGTAAAACGTCATGTTTGTTTACATTCATTACCATAGCAACTTTACTCAGCATTTATAATCAGTTTATTATTCTTCAAAACCAACAGCTTTTTTAGGTTAGATTGACCAACTTAAAGCAAACAAAAACAAAAATCAACTAAAAATGCTTACTATATTTTAATTCAATTCAAACATTGGTTGTTTCAAAATATATATAAAACTGCTGTGTTGGATCAAAAACTGAACATGATTTTAGATTAGGCCTACAATGAACCAAAAAACATTTATTTGCAACCAATTTAGAATCAGGTTTTTTACAATTCTTCACAACTATCAGTTTTTTTAGATTAGGTAAAAGCAAACAAAAGGTTTACTGTATTAAGCTATAAAGGTTTACAAACTATAAATCTAAATTTGTGTAGTACCTATATTCTTGTGGCATAAAAGCATTTTGCAATTCGATTACGTAAGTCAATGTAATGAAATGGAATAACTACCCTTTAAATTAAATCAAGCAATAATAAGATTGTACAAATTGTAAAAAACAAACCTTTAAAGAAACTTATCTCACGACATGTTAAATAGCTATTTATTTAGGCTATAAAAATTAATATTTCACAAAATTTTCACATAACATGGTTCTCATATTCCATTATTAGTCCTTTAAATTTTTCACAAAAATTAAATTAATGAATTATCGTATATATTATGATAAGCCTTATCTCATTATTGTCTCTAGCTAGGCTATACATTTATCAATATGAGCAAGTAAAAAAGTTAGCACAACTAGCCTAGTAAACAAAATAATAATGTAGGCCTACTTATTTTTAAATTCATATTTATTGTTTTGATTTTTTATCTAGTGTATTAAAATTTGTTACAAAACATCTGGTGTGCACATTACACAACTTTCCTTACCAAAATAGATGCTGTATCAATTATCAAATTTCTCGAGCGAGAAGTTGATGATACCATTTTCGAGTTAATAGGAGTATCCGTTTCGAAGAAAGCGGTACTAACTTCAAAACGGTTAATCCCACGGACCTGATTTTGGTCTCAATCGATTTCTAACCTCACAAAATGTCAAATTTGATACCAAATACGGCTAGTTTTAAAAAAAATTTTACCCCCAAAAACGCCCTTTTTGGGGGCAATTTTTGAAAAAATGGAAAAGTTGAGTGGGGTATCGTTTTTGACATTATTTTGGACGCTGAATCGAATGAGGCCATTTTCAAGTCGATAGGAGCAGCCATTTCAGAGATAATAAAAACAAAATAACTTGGTTTTTGTAATAACTTTTTTCAACGAATTTTTAACGGTCTTTCGCGTACATAGGGTGTTAAGGGGGTCGGAGTAGAGTATGTTAGCAAAGTTTAATCAAAATCGTTAGAGGGAATTTGGAATAAATTCCAAAAATGTGCTAAAAACTGCTCCCACGGTAAGACACCACCTCCGATTTGCTTCAAATTTACATGGGTTTAATTGTTTACATGTTTGAAGATATCCTGTAAATTTCAGTTCGATCCGTCCAGCCGTTTGCCCTGTGCACTCCGGACACACACACACACACACAGACACACAGACAGACCAATTGCCAAAAATGCATTTTTTGGACTCAGGGGGCCTTGAAACGTAAAGATATTATGACAACTCGACATCGAATTTTTGGGTCGATCGCAATACTTACCTTACCGTACCTAGTATAGGGTAAGGAAAGTAAAAATAACTTTACAATTATATTGGAGTAGGCCTACGTTGAATTATCCATGGGTGTATTACATTTCTGTCAGATGACTCAAATCAGAAATCTTCCATGATGGCCAGCTTGTTCAGTCTATCGGTTTGAAAATCTGTATTTTAGAAGGGGTTCATAAAACAAAAATTCTGTATTCTGTTGAACAATCACCAGTGTAATACCGGTACTCGTTAAATTTGTATAAAAAATTTTGGCTATGAGCAAAAAGTTTTAACATAACTACTAAGTAAATGTTGTAAGTAGGTTCATTGGTAGTTTTATAAGAAATGTATAATCACAAGATCATAATTGTTTGTTCAAATAATATCAGATGGAATTCTTTCATATTAATTAATTATTAAAATGCAAATTTTTGATAATATAAAAATTTAGATTTTTTGTAATATCCAACAATTAATTATTATGGTAACTACAGATCTCGGCGCGAATGCTGGCACTTGGCGCCATGATGGACGAGGTGTGTGGGGAAAGGGTGTAAGTGGAGACAAAAAACATTTTCCCACGCTGCTTTCTATTGTGACTCATCCTTTTAACGAACTGGTGCCACCTCACCCTTGAAAGGGTTACAAAAGTAATTTTAAATGTAAATATATTATTTATGTTCGTTTTTCTAGAGACAATCGCTCTTTTTAAAGTATTTTTATAAGTAAATATGTAGCCTTCTTAAACCCATTTTTTTCTATTTAATTCTTTTGTATTTAAAATGAGATTGATTATAAGCTTTATTAACATATCAAGGTAATTATAATATATTAAAAATGACCTCAGATATAAGTTGAAAACCATACAACTGGAATATGGAACTGGTTTATCTACCCGTGCCGGGAGTACTGATGTTTTTAGTATGGTTAGTAGCTGATAGTCCAAGTGTCAGTATTCGTGCCGAGATCTGTACATGCTTTTTATTTGGTAAAAGCTCAAGATAAATTTTTAAAGGTTTATAAACAGCTACGGGGCAAGACCAAAATTTGATGCGAGCTAGATAAATTTTAACATTGGTGTAAAGAAAAGATAATTTTTGAGCGAAGAAAAAAACATAATTCACAGAATTGACTATGTCTTGGCTTATTAGACATGTTCAATTTTAATAATATGTGTGATGTTTTTAGGCGGCTATGATTTCAGCTAGGTGTGCTAAGCAATAAGGGAGTTTGGAAGATTTCCTTCCTTTTTATGGTTAATCGGAAGGTTTTTTTTGGAATTATGAAATAAAAATTTATTTTTGAAGTTGCTTGTGAAAATTTAAATGTATGAAATGTGGTAGAGGAATATATATACTAAAATAAGTATTTTGACTGGATATAAGATTAATAAAAATGAATTTAAGTTATACAAAACTGATATTCAAAACAAATTTTACTTTACATTATAACTTAGATAATTAATATGTGTTGTTGTAGTACCAGATGTCTGTCACAAAACTGTGTACGTTTAGAAAATTGTAAGTATATATGTGAATTTTTATTTTGAAAGTTTTGGTTATTTTTTGTTCCAGGCCAGAACAAATCAAAGTTCCTGAATTAATCAAATATGGAGAGTGGAATTAAAATTTCTTCACCTGGTAAATCTGACCCGTCAAAGGACAATGGACAAGATTGTCCCGATTCTTCAAAATCTCCTAAAAAACCAATAGTGCTGGGTGTTGTTCAAAGTTCTATGGGTGGTAAAGTCAATATAGGTAACTTAATAAGAAAAAGACGTTGGGACCAGCCTCCTGAAGATGAAGACAAGGGTCAAACTAGCAATGTTAAAACAGAAAAGGACAGCACAGTTAATTTAGTAAAATCTGATGCAATTGTTGATGAGAAAATCTCAGTTAGTAAAACAAACGTAAAAGATTTAATTAACAAATTTGAAGATATATCAGAAAATGTTAACAAACATCCATTGGATAAAGAATTACAAAATTTTGAAGAAAAAATCGAGGATTCCACATCTTCCTGTCCAGTTTCACTTGAAAATGCCTCATTGAAATCCACGCAACGAGTAAAGTTGGTAAGGCCTAAACTTAATGTTCTGAAAAAACCCGAAGACAAAAGTATTGGTAACATGCCAAAAATTAATCCTGATAAAAATATAGTAGAATTAGGAAACCAGGAAATAAAAAATGTTATTAATAGACCTACTGAATCCACTCCGCAAGAAATAAGTGCAGAACCTGAGAAGTCCTATTCAGAAGAATCACCACAGCTAAAAAGCACTGCGTTAATGATGATCAGTTCTTATGATGATTCACCATCAGAAGATTCTTTACCTGAAATAGACAGTGAAAGCATCAAGGATGATTTGATTGAAAAAGTCACTAAAGTTGAATCTGTTTTAGAAAGCGTTGATGACAATTCTAAAAACAAAAATAAAAAAACTGAAAATATTAGAAATAGTGAAAAAGAAATTAGAAACACGGATGATATTGCATGGGATAAGTTGGAAGAAACATCTGTTGCAAGTAAACAAGAAATGGTATTGGATGAACCAAAATCTCCAGATTTGAAGAGTAATGATAACCACAGTATCGAGGAAGAAATGGAAAAAATGTTTGAGGAAGTGGAATCATGTTCAGAAGAAAGTCGGCTTTTGGAAACATCGTCAATGAAAGAAATTGTAAGTACTGGTATCAATATTAAGGTTTTAACATCTCCACTTGGGGGTTCAGATAATCAGTCTGAAAGTCTAAAAATTGAGAATGAGAATAATGTAAAAGAATATAATTCATCAAAGGAGAGCAGTTTGGTTGCAACAAAAGAAGTACTTGAATTGAACAAAGCCGAGAATACATCAGAAAATAAATTGACAGAAACTAATATTGTTAGCACTGAAAAAACCAGCAATGTTGAAATGGAAAGTACTGATCTCCATAAGAATGAAATTGCGAGAGATGTTGAAACTATAAAGGAATTAGATATTGTTGATTCAGCTAGTAAAACTATTTTGGCAGAAACTGAATTCGAAAAGCAACTAAATGTGGTTTCTGAGCCTGTAAAACTTCAAGGAAAAACTACAGGTTTGGAATTGTACCAAGATAAGCTAGAAACAACTTTTGATTTAAAAGAGAAATCAAGAGATCTACTTACAGAAGGTGAAATAAAATTAGATAAAATCGCAGAGAAATCTAATTTAAATTTTGAACTCTTACCTAAATCTGTAGCTAATTTAGAAACAAGGCAAATTAATGTTAATAGTACCGAAGATAATATGAGGCCAGATAAGAAAGGAGATGAAAGTGATGACTTAAGTAATGTTGTTGTTGATAGTGCTGTAGTAGAAATAAGTAAAAATGAAAAAGATGTAGAGACTACCAGTAATATACACTCAGAATCACTAGAGAAACTTTTGGAATGTAAGAACACTATAGGATTGGAGAAAACAACACAAGAAAATGTGATTTCTGTTGAGGATGAACATTTGAAGACAGAAAATGCTTCAGATGAAGAAAGTGGTTTGAACATAGTGAAAGAAATTGAAAATTTAGATTCTAACAAAGGCTTAATAATGACTGAAGATATAATTGATAATCTAAATACAGAAAACAATATTGTTAACAATTTAAACATAGACCAGATCTCAGATATAAAAATGACAATTTTAAGTGAACCTGAAACATCACATAAAATTGAAACTCAAACTGATGTTACCACGCTAGATGGTGTTAAAAGTACTGAAATAGTTGGATGTGATATTGCTGTAAAAGATTCTGGAGAGTTTGAAATAAGTTCAAGTGATAATGATATCGTAAATACAGTAATAGCTAAAACAGAACTAAGATTTAATGAAGACAATATGAAAGTGATTAGGAAAGATAATCCTGATGTAGTAGACATTCAAACTTCTAAAGATATCCTTGTTGATGAACAATGTCTGGAAAAACCTAATATTGATGAGAAAACTGAAGGACATGTTGAAGAGTGTGAAGATAAAACCTCGGTAAATACAGGAATTGAAGATAATATAGATGAATTACAAAGTGAAATTACTAACAAAAGAAAAATCATTATTGTTGAGGAAAGTATAGAACCTGGCTTATCTGATACACTAAATGAATCATCAGTTGAAGATCATGAAGAAATTGAACAAAAAGAGACTATTAGTTCTGATGTTCTATTTGCAATTGATAGTAGTCAAGAAACAGAACTGCATAAAGAATTAACAGAAATCGTAAATAGAAATGAAAGTGAGTTAGAAGAAAAAAGCAACAATGATGGGGAAAGTTTGATAGAAGTAGAAAATATTGATCAAAATAAAATAACTGATAATGAATCTTTGGAACTTGGTGTTGTTACAAATAATTCTATTTCCATTGATACTGACCTAGGCTTTAAAAAGGAAGACTGTACCGATGGAAAGGAAGTAGAACCAAACATAGTAGTTCAGCTTGCTGGTGGTAGTGATGTAGAAGAAGATGGTACCAAAACTGAAATTATTTCTAGCGCCAGTGTTAAATCTGATGAAAATAAAATATTCAGCCATGAAGAACATTTAAATACAGAAAGTAATACACTTTGTGACAATAGTAAAGTTATTGGTGAAGATAAAAGTGTAGCGGGTGTCAAAATCATGCTTGAAGACAGTGATAACAATAAACATATTGAAGTAAAATCATCTGATCGTGTCATTGCAGCTAAAGTTGAGCGAAGAGAGCAAAGTATTGTTTCAGGTAGCGGTAAAAGTATAAAAACAGTTAAAGAGATCCAACATGAAGAAATTGACAACAGAGATAATAAAATACTTGATGACAATAGGGAGAAGGATCTTGAGCAGGATGTGCGGTTGGTTGCCACTGAAGATGAGTTAAAAAGTAATCTAGGCTCTGTTCAGTTGAAAGAGGTATCAGCAGCTGTTTCTACTGTATTTAAAAATGATTCTGAAAATATTAAAGATGATAATTTGGAGTCAAAAGAATGTAATGATGAAATTAATGAAGCTGAATCTACCGAGTTTTCCAAATCAACAGTTGGAAATGAAGAACAAGTAAATGTAGATCATGGTACAAAAACCCTTAAAAATAAAACAGGAGATACGGGTGAAAGTGAAGTCCCACAAGAAACTGATGGCATGATAGTTGAAGCTGATAATTTAGCTGACACGGAAGATAAAAACACTGAAATAAGGAAATGTGATATTTCTAATCCTGCAGATGATGTTAAAGAAAATGTATTACTGGTACATGACAACAATGAAGAACTTAAAACAACTGAAATTGCAGGTCTTATTCAAGAAAAAGAAATAGAAAAAACTAATTTAGATGATCCCCATGAAACTAATTGTGGAAGTCAAGTTGAAGATGAAAATAATGGAGATAATAATAAAATAACTATTCAAAATAAAGACCATGAAGAAAAAGAACTTAAATTAGTACCAGCTGAAGATGTAATAGGCATTGAAGCTAAAGAAATTGTCATTGAAAACAATGTACAAATTGAAGATAGCCAATCAATTTCCTCTGAAATTTTATTGGATGCTGAGGTTGGACAAAATAATCAAGAACAAAAAGACAATCTTGAAGAAATTAAATTCATTCCCTCTGAAATTGTAATCAGTACTAAAGATGAACCTACAGAAGAAGATAACAGTGTTGCAGAACTGCAAGAGGGTACAGTAAAAGAACACGAAAAAGTTGAATCTGATTCGGTTTTGAATAATAAAAACAAATTAGGAGTTGAACTCAGTGATGTAGATGACACTAGGTTAGAGATAGAACAAATTATTCAAACCGATTCTACTACT
>JAGFPH010009363.1:20849-47653 GCA_018207615.1 Philaenus spumarius | reverse complement strand
ATTTAAAATATGTATTGCGTTTTTTTTACCCAAAGCCCCTGTTTTTTGTTTTTTTTTGTTTTTTTTTTAGTAGAGCCCTTCTTAGAGGATCACTCATTTCTATTGTTGTAAGAAACAAGATTCACAGCTCTGAACTCACTAAACACTTACACAAAATGTGTCTCACTTTAGTGTAATAACAGAAATAATATGACAAAAACATTCCACAATCATAGAACGACTCAGTAAAACTAGCGGGAAAGTATACAGCCTATTTTCGGTATTTTATACGGTACATAAATATTTTATAAATAAATATGGATCCACAATCACAATACTGGTAGATTTCCCCCCCGTTCATTTGTTACGTAATTGACATTTTTAGTACCAAGATTGGATTTTTTTCCTTACACAAAAATTTACCGTATTTATTTATACCGTATTCGTATTCATACATGTATTTATTTTGCACAGCTATACAAACTTTTAAAATAGACGTAAACTAAAAATATGTTGTATAAGTTTAGAAAACATACAGGTTTAGGTAATAAAAGTGACTAAATAAACAAAATACTAAAAGCCGATTATAACGGCCGTGGCGCTGTTCAGACAAACTGCCGGAGCCGATCACGTCGGCCTATGGCGGTTGTCGACCAACTTTTGAGAGCCGATGTAATCGGCTGTGGCAGTAGTCAGACAGTTAGTAAAAGCCGATTAGATCGGCTCTTGGCGGTCAAAGGGTTAAGGCTTCGGGCTAGTAAATTCTATTTCGTAATAATATTAGTTCATGCCTACAAATCAATTTTGAAATTTATAAGTCTGCTAATTTTGTAAGACAACTAAAAGCTTCTGTGTGTAGGTTATAGTATTTTTACATGTGTTGGATACACGATAGTTTGCAAAGGACGAATAACTGTACTCCTCTTGTTTTCTATCAGAGTTTAAACAGAAATATTAATAATAGTTTATTCCGTATAAAAATGCACAAACATTACAAATTTTACTAAGAGGAATTACTAGCCATCTAGTTGGGTTTGCAAGGTCTTTTGAATTTCACACAGTAAGCGTATGATCAGTCTGAAATAATTCATAGTTTGAAACGTTGTTCGGCTACCTGTAGTGCAGTGCGATGAATCAAGTGTTCATTTAGAATACAATATTTTTTTATGTTGTTTACAAATTTGTTAAATTTATCAAAAGTAAATACATCCGTGCACAACTTACTGTAAACACATTCCTTAATCTAAACATGTTGTATGAGTGAATTCATGTTGGAATGATACGTCGTGAATACCTTCTCTATCAATTATCAATGAATTTCACTTTGTTTAGTATTTACATAAACTAAAACTATCCTTTTCTTCAGATAAAATATTAAAAATCTTCGGATACAAACAAAACTTAACATTTCCTAAAAACTGATTTTAAAACTTTAGGTTCATGACCAATCCTTGTGTCTCACTTCTAGTACGATTAAACTGCCAGTCTGTCTGTAAAATTTGTTTAATATGTTGTACAAAAATTAATGTTATTAAGGAAGAATCTTCAGTTGCCTGTATAAAGGGACTACAGTTTCTTTCCTATCGCTAATTGTTAAAAGACTCACAAAATGGTTCCGAGTCACTTTTAGTGGCTCTATTTCTACAACCCGTACCGCCCCATACTTCTACACCTTAATTTATTCTTGAGTGTAATGTAATCTTCACAGTATATTGTACGTAACTTGGTTATCATTCAAAAAATTTCTTAAAAAATAAAACTATTTGTTGCAAGTTCAATTTTGAGGAGATTGGTGTGTTGCTTCCAAGACAATTTCTCATTGATATTTTATGAACCGTACTCGACTTCATTGATTTCTAGACAATTGCACTTGTTACCGGTATGAAATTTAAAAAAAGTGTCGTACGTGAACCCTTGCAAATCGAAATTGATATATCTTTTTTTGGGAACATTGACTGACATTTCATTGTTCTCACACCATTTATTTACTAATTTTATAGTCCAGTCGACAAATGGTTCCAGGTGGAAAGTCAGAGGGTGGAAAAACTGACTTCAGAACTTTGTTTGGACTAGTTAGGCGGTAAACATACTAAACTAAAAGTCCCCATCCTAGGGTGGGGAAGGGGTCTAAGAAGGTCCCATATTTTCAATAATATCTCGAAAATGGTTGATTCTAAAAAAAAGAAATTTGCAGATAAAAATTAAAGCTTATAAAATTCCCTGCAAAAGTATTTTGGGAAGTTTATTCATATCTTCAATAGTTTCTGAGAAATGAGCTGAAAAAAATCGCTTTTGAGCACTCGTTGACTAGGCTATTAGATCATTATTCATATTATTATCGTATACATCCTCCCATCGTTTATTATGATAACAAAGTGCCACATTATCCACAAAAGCACTAATCTTTCTCATGACTCACTAGTCTTTTAACACTTGACAATAAGAGAAAATTAAATCTTGATTAATTTATTGAAAAACGAGTCAGTAACCGAGTTAAAACTGTTTTTTGTAATTAATAGTATAGATAAAATCATATAGGATGGTGCGTAGGGCGGGTAGTGCGAGTGAGACAGAGTACCTATCCCACCACACTTCCCCTCCTAAGTTTAGGCGGGGCATTGTACAGTCAACCCTAGTTAAGTTGGCTTATTTACTTTATGATATCGAGACATTTTAAATAAAACATGTACTAAACACGCTTAAAATACGATTTAAATTAAAGGCTATTTTATTACTTATAAAGTAGTTTATTATAAATTTGCTATAGATATAAGTAAATAGAAAAATAGTATATTTACATTACATTAAATAATTTACTGTCCAACTCTTCAAGTAGTTTCTTATGAATTTAGTATAGATATAAAAAAAAGGGAAAAAACAATATATTTACATTACTGTCCCGCTCTTCAATTCAGTTAATTATTATAAATTAACTATAGATATAAGAAAAAGAAAAACAATATGTTTACATTAGGCTATTACCTGATAATATTGGTTGCGCTTATTTGCAAGCGATTTGTCGACAAACCAAACATCTGACTGAAAAATGTTTGAAATAAAATATGTAGATCAACTAATTTTCTACAACTTTGCCGCTGGAAGTTTTTTCTACCATAAAAATAAAAAAAGTTTACGCTTTACTACTTTTTCATGTCCGGATTTAAAAAATCGAAGTATTTGTTATTGTATAAATTCCGAACATTTACTAAACTGGAAGATATTTATACTGTTAGTTGCAACATATCACGCAGGTTACAAATATATAAAATTTTTCCTATTTAAATAATCCTAGTACTGTGCAGAAGCTTGTAATTGAAAGCGCGGCCAATGCTAAAAATTGCTCGGCGGCCCTCTAATCGATGGATTTGACACAGACTGTATTTTTCTTACAAAACGACAAAGACTGGTGTTGGAGGGAGAAGGGCATTACTGCTTCTGCGCAAACCACACGCCATCCTAAATGCTACTACCTATATAACATTCATCCAATAACGGCTGCTTCAGTTTTGGAACATTATAGTTTAAACATTAGGCCACACAGTCAGTCTACTCCTTCGATGAAATATGTTATTGTTATTAATTATTTTGTCTTATAATCACTTTAAATTAATTAATGCACCTTATTTTAAGCCAATAGTAGTACTTTTCTCTGGAATAGTGGCTACATGACTGTGTCATTGCCACAGGCAGCACCATCAGGCCAGCTGATCAAAAATAAGGCTTGATATGGCCTTACTATTGGCTTAAAATAAAGTATGTTAATTAAATATGTTATATAAATATAACAAAACACAATTATACTCAAACTTGTATTCCTTGATATAGTTTTTTACATATATTTAGTTTTATTTTCACATGTTAATAATTTACTGATAAATTCTGGTACGGTTTGGTGACATTATACAAACTCAGTCAATATACCGAGTGAACTATACCATATACAATATCACAATGATTGAATGAAACCCCGAACCACAAATAGAAGGAACAAAAAACAATAACAGAACAATTTAATGAAAAGTTATGTTTATTGTTCTACCCTTTCATACATGTTGACAGATTTTGACGGCAAGAGGCTATCAAGTAGAGTACCGCGGTCTGGTCGCAGTTAAGGGTAAAGGCGAGATGGAGACTTACTACGTCCTCGGCCGTTCTATGGGAGGATTCGGTGGTTTCGCACGACAACCCAGCCAACACGCCAGTTTAGCCGCTGTCGTCTACGGGATGGTCCAGGCTCGTCGCAGGCAAAACACTGTAAAGAGACCACATTCACGTGAGTTTTTTGGGTTTTCACTAACAATCGGTAATACTTGTGTTGAAACAAAAGCCTACATCGTTCGCTGCTGATGAAGGAGGGAACTGTTTGATAAATTTTAACCGTTTCAGTTACTGTAAGTGAAACATTTTGTATAGATTGTAGAATAAGAGGTAAAATATGAAATTTAATAGTGTGATGAATTTCACAATGTGCGATGCAAAAGAAATACAGTAAAACCCCGCTAGTCCGTCCTCGGGTAAACCGATTCCTCGCTCAGTCCCACCATATCGTCATATCGGTGTTTGTTTATGTTTTCGGTGTGTCATCTCATCAACCAATTGGTTCGATTATTACAAAAACAGATCGCACTTCTCCTGTTTGGAATGTGAAGCAATATAACAGAAATCTGGCATTACGGAGTGTATATTTTGCCAAGACGACTGCCTCTTCCTGATTGGAATAGGCGTGGCGAGCCACTCACCACTACGGCGACAGGGCCGGATTTCCCAATAGGCCCGGGCCTATGGGCGCAAGCTCCCAGGGGGCGCACGGCCGAGAGAAAAAATATATTTAAAAAAAATATCTAGACATAAAAATAAATAACCATAACTTAACATTTACTAAAAGTGTTTTAAGACGGCATTTTTTTAAGCCCAGAACCAAGTAAATTACACAAAAAACTTGCAATAATAAAATTGCATCGTGGAGTGGTGTTTAAGTACTTAACATATATAGGCCTGATATAATTTTTTAATAAAGGTTTTTGGGGAAGTAACTTTAACCAGACTAGGAGGCGGAAAAAATTTTATTGGGCCTAGGGGCGCCAAAATGCTAAATCTGGCCCTGACGGCGGCATCGTTCTTCTAGGCTTTAAAGCAGTTTAAATCAAAGTACAGTACTGTACAATATAGTCATGTGACTCGCTGACTCATCATTTGCGATAAGAGTTAGTAGACCGTTGACACGTCTAAATCGAAAATAGCGGCCTTTACATTTGGGCGTTTTCCTGTCGGAAAGAGTCACAAGCGGGAAAGAGTCTATGTGTAAAGGTTGTGGATGGTGTGGGGGATTTGCGTACAGCTAGCATGCACGCAATCTCGGGCCTAGTGTTTTCTAGAAGTCTAAAGTCGATACGAGCATTCCTACACTTAAATCTTCACAAGATCGCGCGTGGGAAAGAATGTAAGTGCAAAGGCTACTTTGTCATCTACTAAGTAAAAGAACATTACAGACTTTTTTCGACCTGAAAAGCAACAAAATTAAATTTGGAGTGTTTCATGAATTACTTTACAGTGTGTGTGTTTCGCATCATTCTTGTTGTGTATTTTCAATTAAAACTTTGTGTTTTATTACGTTTTAATGTAAATAAATGTGTTCCTCTGATAATCCGACCTTTTTTGTGATCCGACCATACTCTTGGTCCCGTCGGTGATCAATAGCGGGGTTCTATACTGTAGCTAAAAATCTTGGATGGTTTCAAACTGAATGACACAAAGAAACATGGATGTAAAATTAAGCCGGCCGATGGTTAGAATTTGATTTTCGCATGCCTCTGGTTCACACTTCCAGTGGGAGTTATCGTGGCAAAAGTCAGATTGTCTGTGAAACTTTTGACATGATTACTGTTCGATAACTAAATAAAAACTTGAACCCTCTGTTCACTGGCACATGGAGGGGAAAACGGTCCCGGAAGTAGAGACCCACAATTCCTCCATGCTTCTTATTATGTTTGATATTTCCCATTTAAAAGTAGAATGGAGAACGGCCTCTTCTTCTTCTTAAGTAGGCCACAAGGGCTTATTAAGACGTTCACTGCTAAGGACGCACATGTGAGCTTGACACTGAACACTATGAGAAGCGGCCGACACACAATGCGTTGCTGGCTTTGCACGCCAACCCAAATATTGGGAGTATTTTCAATACACAACGCATTGCGTGCTTCGCACGCCACCCCCTTGTATTGGGAGAATTTTCAATACACAGTGCATTTCGTGCTTCGCACGCCACCCCCTCGTATTGGGAGAATTTTCAATACACAGAGCATTGCGTGCTTCGCACGCCACCCCCCCGTATTGGGAGAATTTTCAATACACAGAGCATTGCGTGCTTCGCACTCCAACCTCCGTATTGGGAATATTTTCAATCCACAGTGCATTGCGTGCTTCGCACGCCAATTTTAAGCCTATGTACTATGGACGCACATATGCATCCGTTTTAAAATATTACTGATTAGTACGTAGAAAGGTTCAAAAATAAAAAAATAAAGTAATTTCTACTTATTCAGGCTATAAATACAAAAAATGAAAGGTCAGCTCCTAGCATAGGAAATACAAAATTTGTGTAGCAGTGAACGTGTTAAGCTCCCACATAAAGGCTATTAAACCCCTAGTTACTACTGTCAACGTCCATAAGCTCAGTGAGCCTAAGGATCCTTTGACGAAGTTGCCCTGAGGGACGTTTTGTACCTTTGTTAAGTTTTCCAATCGTTTTATAACTTACCTGCTCAAACCTCTCACACTCATAGATCAAGTATTCTGCGGTTTCCTCCTGTAGGCCACATTTTTGGGGTCTCCGGTAAAAATATCCATTCTTGTTATGTGTTTTATAAGCTGGCCATGTCCTGTAGAGCTACCACCTTCTTTACATTGCATCTGCTCAGCGTAAGGATGTCAGATGCAATTTGCCTCGATGGACCAAGAAGTGAGAGGTTTCCCCTCCTCCACCTCCTTCCATGCTCTAGCCTTGCTCTAGTTACAGACTGCATAGTTGTTGTCTTTGATATGCCACAATAAGGATCAGGTCCTGTGAATTCAGTTGCTGAAGATGATCGGGTCTGATTTACAAACGGATCAACTAGGCATTTGCCCGGACAGAGTCGAGAGGAAATGTTAGTTTATAAAAGTATTAGGCCTAAAACCAAACTCTTGAAAAATAAATTTAAAACTCGTTTAACGATACATGGTATGTATACTATAACTCTGTTTTGTTATTGGTAGTTATAAAAGCCGTATCCAACCACAACAACCATTTATTAAATAAGAAAAAAGGCAGTTAGTATGTACTTGCATACGAGCTGTTTTAAAACTGATTATAAATAAACTTGAATTTGTTAAATTTTATGTTTGGGGGAACTGAAAAAGGATTGGGGCAGCTAAAAGTTATCTGCCCAGAGCTGTAGGCACCTGGATTGCACACATCTCACGCAACCAGTTTTAATAGTCTGACTACAACATACCCACTACGAACAAACAGACTGATGCAACCATTTGTAATCTGCTCAGCCTTCAATTATAATCCGTTATAATCTTAAATGTGCTAACTGGTCAACTTGATTAGTTAGTTAAATTTAAATAGGTTTAAGTTAATTGGTTAGTTAAGTTATTCAATTAAATCTGAATTCTAAAGACAATATCTTTAATTTGAGGTAAAAACATATCCAGTTTTACACAATTTCAAATCAGCTGATTAAAAACAAAAGAGAAGCGATGGGCATGGCCTGTTAATCAGTGGCGGATACATAAAGGAGGCGCATGCCCCCCTTTATGCCAGCAGCCCAGCACCAAACACGGTTCACGGCAAGGGGAGGAGCGAACATTCTTTCTAGTGATTTCGATACGTCATTCTGTCTGGCGTATATATAAAGACCCTACCTTCAGGTAGAAATATCGTAAATATTTGTATATACTCTATCAGCGAGAGGTTTCACAACCGAGTTTCAATAAACACTTATATGTGTTATTATAGCGAGAGTTTTTTTTGAGAAAAATCGCAAACATTCTACTGATTTCTTGTACAGAGAACATTCATACGTAACGGTTTAAATACGGGCCGTTCGCCGAATAGGAAGTTAGTTTACAATGAAAAGCCAAAGTGTTAAGACTGAAGAGTGAAAAGTCCTAGTGGCGCTTTGTTACTTTCGTCTTGTACTTGCGTTTTTATTCGGTTGATGGTAGATCTTGACTTGGAAACAGTTTGAGGTAAAACTTTGCATGTGACTTGATGATTTTTTATTACACCCAATAGGCTCAAGATGGGTTATAGCGCCCCTCCCTTGAGTTTTTCTGTATCCGCCACTGCTGGGAACATGTAGCAAAGGTAAAAATGGGAAAATTCAGCTATCAAGGAAACAAATTATTTCTTTTTAATTAGTTTTATTTTTACTCTAGTTTTTAAATATTTTTTACAACACCCAACAATGATTTTCATTTGTATTATAACCAAGAAATGATAACAAAATTCGATTAAACGTGACCACAAAACATTCAACTAGCGCCTATAAAAGTGTTTGCCTCTTCTCCGCCAAAGCATTGCACCGGATGTATAGTACTAAATGTGTATTGTAAACTAAAACTGTTTGTAGTTTATTTCTAACAAAACGATACGTTTTGTTTACTTGTCTTAGTAAAATTCCACCCGAAAGTAATTCTCGTGGGCAAAGCAGCTTAGGATGTAGATTGGGCTGAAACTTGCTTGAGCTTTTCAAAAAATAAAGAAAAACTTATGAATTTGAGTGAAGTAAGTACAACAGTAAGTAGACTTGCTTGCCAGATGGTTTGAGGGGTTTTCTAACGAGTTTTGGATTGTGATTTGCATTTGAGTTTTGAAATGGTGAAGGTTTGAAGCCTGGTTTTGAAGGTGGAGCGATGCCAAATAACCGCTGAAATCAATTTCATTAACTTTGCTGTGGAATCATATCTGTCTATAAAAGCCAAACTGATTCATTCGTTAGTCAGATATCTTCTGAACCTTTGGCATGGATGTTCCTCGTGTGCTGTAAGTATTCTCTTAACAATTTATCATCCGATCTAAAGGGATCTTATCTTACAAACACGGAGGAGAATCATTAAAAATTACAATACAAGTTCAGGTAAATAAATTTCATCTTTAGGTTAAAGCTTCTCCTTATAATATTTTAATCTTGTTCCATTTTAGTCTTTCAAACTACTGACTGAAATTAGTTTATATACTGTAATTTCATTGGTTGTCAGAACAGCTGTTGTGCCTCAACCTGGACACATTTTTCAAAAACAGTATCAAAACTTTATCGAGTAGTTAGTTGTCAATTTGTATGTGTCCGTATAACTGAACGCGCTCGTAGATGTCTAGGCTTAAGACGAAACACCTGCAGCGAGGACAGGAGAAACTGAATTTCTTCCTACAGAAAAATATGTTGAACAATATTTAGTTTACCTGTAGTGTCAATATAAACCTTATTAGTCCTACTTTATTAAATATCTTTTTATTTTTTATTATTTATCTATACAAAGATTCTGCAAATTCTGGGCCCTCTATGAGAATATGTAAAAGACAAAAGTGAAAGAAATACAATTGCGAAACTTAACCCTTTCCACTCGAGTGTCGGGGCAGCCCCGTGCCCTACTAATCCGCACGAACTCCTATGTCGGGCGAGCCCCGAACTCGCTATAATAACGTTCTTTGATTGCATTTGAACAGACGTAGTTACTTTGATGACCGCTATTGTTGAAGTTTGAGATGTGCTGCTATCTGTGGAATTTTTTTCAGGACCATTTGAGTTCAGTTTCTGTGGTAAATAAATCTTAGAAAATGTAATGTTTGCCGTCTTTGGCCGGTCTGTAAACAGCTGCCTGCTCTCGCCGTTGTTTGGTTCCTACTTACTACGCAGTGTTTTAGTGAGCTTAAGCGTTGTTTAGTTTTGTTGTACTATGTTATCGTGTGTAATTTCACAGTTTATTTTTGAATATTGTTCTTTTTATAATAATAATGATTGTTGTGAAATAAAATGAACGAAGACGACGGTAGTTTGTTACACTCAGGTTGTTAGTGGAACTTTTGTTTCGAACTTGAGTGATTAAAATATTACCAATCAGTTTTGAAAAAAGCTTTTCTTACTAGTTTTGATCTACATAACACTGTTGTTAAGCAATATAATAAAATAGTTGAGGCAATTTTATACAAGTTGGTGTCAAAACTAATGGTTTTCATAAAAACTTATTTTTTACAAAAACCTTGTTTTTCAATTTTAATTTTTTTATAATTTATTATTGTGTCTAAAACATGTGTAAACCATTTAATTTTGTTTATAATGATATAGACAACAAAAAACAAGCAACAAATATAGGTCTTCCCATTGAAAATTTTTCCAAAATTCTTGTTTATTGCGGTTTTTTGTTACAAATTAATATTTTTTTCAATAAATTAAAATTAAAAACATATACTTGAAAATAAAAATATATGTTTTTTTTTCGTATCAATCTATACTTTAGTCATAGAAGAAACTACAAAAAAAATCAGCCTTTTAGAACTGACAGAAATACTTTTTTTGGAGTAAACATGTTACAGTGCAATATTCACTCAAAATTAATCTGACCTGATAGCAACACTATGTCCCCAGTAATTCGAGTGGAAAGGGTTAACATTATATGTTTTAAAATAAGTCCAAGTGACTGAATAAAGCCAAGGCACATAGAACATTCAAAGCCTTATAATTACTATGCAATGAATAAACAATTTCTAATTGCTATGAAGTTTACAGAAATCCTTATTTGGTACGACCTGTTATATTATTTTAACAGGTGTTAATTTACTACGAAACAGTAGAAAATAAACCGCTTCTAGGTTTTACTATTTTCGAAGACCAAAAAACCTGTCAGTTTAAGAAATGTTTAGTAATTTGTTTTACTAACCCAAACGATGATGACCAAACTGGGTTTCGACATAATAAACAAGTAAAAAAAAAACAACGTTTTTACTAAGGGGAAATCTATTTCTTTAAACCATTGTTACAAAAAATAAACAGGAATTAATGGAAGGAAATAAAAAAAGCAATGTGGAATCCAGCCGCAATCCTTGACCAATTGGTTTCGTTGTTGAAAATGATCCACTTATTATTGATACACACATATAAGGTAAAGACCACGAAAGAATATCATTGAGGGAAGGCCTTGTGTACACCGAAACCTTGAACGCTCCAATAGTGCGCTGTTGTCACGTTCTCCCCACGCTTTTAACTGAACGCGGCTGACTCATTAATTCTTTAAAAACTGTGCGCTCAAGCCTCGAGCGGTAGGTACTAGGAGTGTTCGAGACTAGTAGATATGGCAATGCATCCTATTGGCCGCCACACAACGTTATTCTTTAGTGGTCTTTATATAGGCCTAATTATTCTGTATACAATTTTACTCATTACAACAAATTGCACCAGCAAAATCTCGACAAAAATGGTTTTCCTTAAAGAAATTAAAACTGGTTTGGGTTCATTTTTATTGCTATTTTCTTTCTTCACTGTTTATTGAACTAACAAAGGTAAGACTGTTTTCATTTTCGCTAAAATAACAAAATAACAAATTACGCTTTCTTTCTTGTGGTGTGGCAGTTTAATATTTTTCCATCTAGATTATTTTGAACAATTCTGTTACCGTCTATAATCGAAACATGTTTTATATTTTGTCAGTAAAATTGTTAGAATTAAGATAAAAGTTTTATCTTTTTAATAATTTCAGCGGTGCGGACGTCATACGACGTGCTGACTAGAATAGCCTAAATGAGTGAATGTTTCCGCTAAGAAAATAATCCAAGGAGTAAAAAATAAACATGGTTATGAATATAAACAAATAAAATAAATGTGAATACACTTAACACTAAGATTTAAACATTTGAATAAATTTTGATTTCATATTGGAATTAAATTGTAACGAAAACAATAGAATTGCAAGCATTATAGATAGAACCTAATAGTATTAGCTAAGCTGGGCTGGGCCTACTGGGTAAAAAGTGGGGATAATTGTAGAATTTGATAAATCTTTGGGCTGTGGCCAATGCAGTTTAAGTCGGCTTTCTTCGCTCTATCGGATTTTTATTATAATCCTCTAACATTATAAGCCTGTAGAAAGCCTACAAAAAATGTTTTAAAATAACATGTTTAAAATATCATTTTAACTAATATTTTTTCCCGTTATTCTTAATTTACAAAAACAATTAAGTAATGTAGAAAGCAAGTTTTCTAACATCTTTTCTGAAACATTTTACTTCATTATTAGTTTGATTGGAAACTATTATGATGAAAGTTTTCTGTTCTGTGATTAGTACCAGTTTTGTTTTTATTATTATTTGAAATTATGTAATTGTTTTTAGGTTTGGTTAACTTAATTTAGAAAATTTTGTTTAATTCTACACACTCTTTTCAGATATAAAAATTACATATTTATTTTCTGTTTATAAGTCCAAGTAATTTCCTTGTTTTAAAATTTAAAAACAAAATACAATTTGATTAGTTAAATAATTACAAACAAGCAAGGTATCTATATATTACGTAGTAAAACACTTGTTTTCATGGACTTTCTTTCATCTTAAGAAGATCTAGGCATTTTATGAGTAAAAAATCTCTATAAAAGCACTGGCATTTTTTCAGTAGGTAGTAATTTTTATATATGTCGTTTGAAAGAGAAACAGTCCTGATATTAAAACAGTTTAGACAAAATTAAAATCTCAATATACATAAATGTTTGAGGATCACCTTTTTTTGAAGAACGGTTCGTTGAAATCACAATTATTTTACTTTAAAGTAAAATGGTTACATATTAATGTTACATGGAGTGTTTCTTCCAAATTGAGTTATCGAACTTTGAATATTTTAAGCCTTCTCCATCTTGAAATGTTCTGTCCGTCTATCAGATGTTTATTGTTTTTTGGTAATAATAACTACCAAATTTCATTTCATTACAATTGACCATTCCTAATATGTTAATTTTCAATGAAAAAATTGCGACTATGTTGAGTCTGATGTTTTAGCACAATTTTGCGTAGACTGCTCTGGCAACGTTCCGTTCTGACACGTGTCCAGTCTGTTTTCTCCACTTTAAAAATATCAATATGAATAAGGTGTTGCTTGAAGAAAAAGATCCACATGTTACAATTGTCTTAGCAGAATCAAATACCGAGTCTCTTCAGTATGATCTAAATATATACCTCACAGATTTGTTATCAATTTGACAGTTGATTTATGTATTGATTAATTTCCTGACTTACCATTGTGATACAAAATAAAAGGTTTATTTTACTTTCCTAGAATCAAGATGGAACCAAGTTATTTTTCAAGAAATTTTGATTATTTAAAGAATGAAGAAATTTGGCTGCATTTTATATTGTGTAATTAATGAAGTTTATGGAATATTATTTTAGTTACTGCAATTATTTTGTTTAGTGAGTTAACAGTATTTTGTGCGTGATTGGGTGCTTTTCTATTCAAGACATGTAATATTTTTTAACTAAAGAAATGTGTTTTGCTGTTCTGAAAAAAATATGAATGTTTTGCACTAAGAATAAGAAGTCTAATGTGAACTGATGGTTGCAGAGGGGAGTGGCGGTCTGAGCAGAACCAAGTCGCAACAATCGTCATCTTCCCGCGGTGTTTTTGAAGCTTCTCTATCGCCGGCTGGCAACCGCAGTTCGAACCGTCTCGCCAGTTTCAGCAGCTTCAGAATATCCCAACGGCAAACGCCGAACCCTCAGCGGCGTAACACGACACGCGGCGCTATAAGACAAGTGAGCCAACCGCCTGAGGAAAATCACACACGATCATATCAAAACATACGACAGCTGTCCGTCGATCCGAACCTACTGAGTCGTACTAACCAAGGACTGTTGTCGAGTCTACAGCTGATACAACGATCCGCACCGCAAACGCCTCTCATCGATAACAGTCGTGCCGCTCGACCTTCGACGCCCGGTATAGCGGTATCGACGCACAACAGGTCGTCCTCGCCTATAAATAAAACTCCTTCGGCCACACCTCGCTCTATATCGCCCAACGATATGTCGGTCAACATGACTATACCCGTTCATTCTAACTCGCCGTTCACATTTTCTATAAAACCGAACGTAAGATCCGTCTCGATGAACTTTAACAACACCACGTACTTAACAGATATACCTCAAGAGACTAGATGATTTTCAGACTTTTAAGACGAGCCTGGCACCTTGTCTTAACGGTCAGTTGTTTGCTGCAATTAACAGAATCAATATATTGAAATTTTAAACGTATTCTAAAATTAAAAATCTTTTCAATCATTTTAATCGGTGTCTAACGAGTAAATTTTATGTCAGGAAAGGCCTAAACTATATTTCTGTACAAAAATATTACTTTAGTTTATAGATTATTTTACAATGTTATGTCCTTGTAAATTTTGTAGGTTATAAAGTAATTTGTATACCTCATGTAAATATGTACAAGACAAATACTATTCACAATTAGTTGAAAGTTGGTTTACTTTTGAACGTAGGCCTAATATGTTTGAAAGTTATTTGTATTTTTTTGTTCAAACTTACTTTTCTTGATGGTTTATCTGACAAAATATTGATTAATGTTTTTGTTTTTTTATTGGTTGTCCACAATAATGTGTTTTATACTATGCCTTCAGTTTCTATGGCTGTGTCTATAACTCAACAGAATGAGATTTCTGAGTGATCATGTTGAAAATGTGTAAATAATAATTACTGTGTTAAGTGTAATTTTTGTATTGTATTGTGTAAATATAGTAACTATAATGTTTTAAGTAAAAAAAGTATTAAGTCCTTAGGTATGCTGCCTCTATGATATGGAAAAGGGCACAAAATTTGAGTGATTTCTTTTAAATTTGGTAAAACAGTTTACCTTTAACAGCTTCTTTCGTTTCAGATTTTTGG
Source organism: Philaenus spumarius (assembly GCA_018207615.1). Taxonomy (NCBI): domain Eukaryota; kingdom Metazoa; phylum Arthropoda; class Insecta; order Hemiptera; family Aphrophoridae; genus Philaenus; species Philaenus spumarius. Next base: position 32,754 of record JAGFPH010009363.1, on the reverse strand, counting down.
AAGGACACAATTTCAAATCTTTTATATTGTTTTGTCTTTTTTCTAAACTCAAACATTTAAAAACTAGAACAGATCTGAAATAATAAGGCCTAAACGTTGAATTCAGAACAAAGTATTCAAGAATCAAATAGTGTGAGACATCAACACTCGTTCATATCAATTGATGGTTTTATTTGTGACTATAACAAAAAGTGAAATATGCCAGACCCGAGATGGAGATTTTCTGATGGTACGGCATTAAGTAGAAATCATAAATGTACGGTAGTTAAGCGCTGTTACACAGTTAACAAAACATGTTACCAACAATGTTTTCTTAGATTAGTAGAGTAATGCAAAATGAAAGTTAATAACAATCATCCGAAATGATGAATTGATATGGTTCTTTTTTATTCCGTACCAACAAGAACAATGCCATTCGGCCACACTTCACTTACGACTATTGATTGATTTGGGTTTGCATCTTTATCAAATCAAATGCATTTTCATTTACAGGCTTTTGGGCTAAAACTTCTTTACTATGAAAAAATATGTTTTACTTTTCTTTGGAATATTTCAATGTTATACAAACAGAATTAGGCACGAAAGCCATGGTTTGATTTGGTAAAGATGTAAATACATTTTAATCAATAGTTTAATTAATGCCAATAACAGAAAGTGAACTACAGCAGACACTCGGTAGCGTATTTCTTTGTGGTGTTATAGAATTAAAAATGCATTTTATCAAATCGTCTATTTCCTGTATACACAAGTTGCCGTCCAGATCGGTGGCTGTTTGGGGCTGGCATTCACAACCGACCGCGCCTGTTTCAATAATGAGTTACTTACTGGCTTCACCACTGGACCACATTTCATTTTTTTAACCGACTCACAATTATTCAGACTTTTCTTGTACATATTTGAAAAGTTTGTAAAAAATATGAAAATTGACACCAAACATTATTTAAGTTTTCAAAGGTAATTCAACTAATACGTAATCTACTGGTACTGTAGATATTTACATGGTTAAAATGCAAATGTTCAATTATATTTCTTTATGCCCAAATAGTTCTCAATACGCTTAAAAGTTGTTTTTATTAATCGTGCATCGTCATTCTCCAAATAGAATGAAAATATAGTGCTCTCCGAGTAGCATTTGAAGTGAATTACAGTAAAAATAATTTGTATCAAAGTGAGATTGTGTATAACGAAAATAACTACTTATTTACCACTCGATGCAGAGTGGTGAAAAATATTATTTTGATTATTGTTATCACCTCATAAGTAATAATAAGGTGTCAGACTGCAGCTGTATGCTGTAACAGTATAATAGGTTTTATAACGTAATAATGTGGTGGTGTCAGTTTTCATACTTTTTTCCAAACTTTTCAAATATGGTATGCAAAGGAAATTTTAAATTGCAAGTCAGATAAAAAGATGAAATGCTTGTAGGTGACTAATTATTGAAACTGCTGCTTGCCGGGGGATTACCTGGGTTAGCCCCAGGCAGCTGCCGGCCTAGACGTCAACTTACTGTGTACAGATAATATCGGGGAAGCCCTAAACAATTTTATTTAGGTAAAAATAACTAAAGAATAAACTTTTGTGCTAAATTTAAACAATTTCAATATGAAGTGAACTCTCTCTAATCTTGCAAATATCAATCAAGGGCAGTTCCCCGGACAACTAAAATTACCGGATAACTCGAAGGTTGCAGAAAAAACACGTTTAAACAACACAAAACACTACTGAAACTTGTAAACCATGTTTTTTATCACAAATCAACAAACAAAATAAAATCACTTCAAATTCAATTTTGTCTTTTAACAAACAAGAAATTCACTGAAAGAAGGCTGCATAATCTATTCTCATATTTTTTAAGTTTAAAAAACAATTACAGTATTGATACGTCTAAAAAAAATTATAAGCAGTTTAAAAAATTTGAAACTGTATAGTTCCTTAGCTTTAAATGACATAAATATAATCGAACTTGGCTCGTGATAAATATTATTTCTAATAGCACATTAAAAATTTTTAAAACCCCGGACAGCAATATCATTGAAGTAACAGGATACCAAATTTTGAATTGATCAGACATGTTGCTCACATCCCTTAGCCCTTTGCACTCTGGTAGGATTTTTAATAAAAGTCCTCTGTGTTCGGATGGCCAGTAGTGCTGGCCACAGCCATTTCTTTATCAAGTCTGAATTGTTTTTGCAAGTTACATTCCTCTCAGCTCGGATGGCCAGAAATACTGGACAAGGTAAAATCCCTCAAACGCCCGGATGGCCAGCAGGACTGGCCACACAAATGATCTGCATTAATTTATTTGTAGTAGTTTTATTTTGTCAGGATTGTGCTGAAATCTAGAGTCCAAATCTTAATCTAATTAATTCCCGGTTTATTTCTGGTCTGTGTTGTATCAAAACGTAGCAATATTCGTTACATTATAACCTTACCAGTAGTTTAGTTTTACGTTGCGGTGGTCTAGGCTAGTGTTTTTAATGTTTGAAGTAATTTAATACAACAAAAGTTAATTAGTTTATTATAGGTTTTAATTATAGGTTTTTTTATTAACAAATTCTTAATTTTATTTTATTTTAAATTACCTAAAAATGTGGTTCGATAAGTTGTATACAATGGACCCAATGGTTTATTTTATTCATTAAAATAATATTATAACTATATATTTACAGTTAAAACAAAAACTCACCAATAACAATATAATATATCTACTTTATTGTATGGCAAAATAAAAGACTTACAAAAGCCCACGATTTTGTTAAACAAGAAATAAATACCCACTAACAACATTTCAGATTGTAGTGAAAAATAATTCAGAGCTGTTTGACGCCTCAAGGTCAAATTAGCGGCAGAGCTGACAACAGTATCGTAAGCGGCCAGTCAGGCTGGCCATCCGAGCTGTGAGGATGTTTAATTCGATAAATATTCAGAGCTGACTGAGAATATCGTATGGCCAGCAGTACTGGCCAACCAAGCGCAAAGGGTTAAAAAGATGAGCTTGCCAAAAAATATCTATCTACTGGATGGCATGGTAAAAAGCACAGCCAGATTATAGAGTGTCTGTCTACTAGTTGAAAAAATATCATTTCTTTTTCAAATCTTTAAAGATAATTCAAATTTCAACTTAAATATAAATAAAACAGCGTTTTTGATAAATTAAGTGATGAAAGTCATTTTTTTACCTAATCAACTGTTAACTGTAACATTTTACATTGACCATACCACCCAAATTATTTAATTAGTTTTGGGAAAAAACACTGAGGAAAATAGGCCTAATATTGCGAAATGCAAGCCAAGTACTTAACTTTACAAAATAGTTTTATTTCAATAGCATGAATAGACAGGGGAGACCAGTGCATATAAGTAACTGCTCCTGGTACACAATATTACCATTCAGCGCTACCAATACTAGAAAACATATTTTTCAAAACTTTTCTCGAATAAAAGACCATTTGAATCCGCTCTAGTTTTTTTATGAATAATAGGGGGTGATTTTTTTCTGGGTCCCGTGTAAGAATTATTACTTGTCCCCCTGCGTAGATGTTTTTAATTTCCCTCTTTACCTGGGCACCGAGTGTAGAAATTTGTAAACGCCATTCGCTACAGAAGGGCGTTAATGAAAAAGAGGAGATGAGATTGTGTTATAACTTTGGGAATCAAAGACAAATATACATTTAGTATTATATATTATTATTATTATGTGTCAGCAATAAATTTAAATATTGCTAAATAATATAATAATTGAAATTAAGATGAAAACATATTTCTGTAGTTTTGTTTTAGTGTAACTTAATTAATATATTTTCAATGAGTACTCAGTGGTGAATGTAAACAATTAGAAACACTGAAGCCCCAACCACAAGTTTGGTAAATGACACTACACAATAAACTGGAAAACATTTATTGATAGAGTTATTCTAGTTTCCTGATGTACATTTCAGTAACCAAGTTAGAGTTTAGATTCAGAACCCTCCGATGATGGTAACTTGGTTACTGAAATGTACATCAGGGAACTAGAACAACTCTATCAATAAATGTTTTTCAGTTTATTTGTATAGTGCCATTTACCAATTTACCAAACTTGTGGTTGGGGCTTCAGTGTTTCTAATTAACATAATTAAGTTTAAAACTTTCTTGTACTTAAAAGAAAAAAATTTGGTTCAAGTGTATGGGAAACTGAACTATTTTAGTGCACCTGCTAAATTTTAACGTGTAGGCCTACCTCTCTAAGTAAATATTAATATTTCGGTGACAAGTGTCAGAAGTTTGTTGGCTTCACTTCGTTTGGACAAGATAATTTACCTTACATGTAAATAAATTCACATGTAGGCCTACTTGTATAACGTGTACTAATTTGGTATTTTGCAAACGTGTAAAGATTTACTTTTTTGGTAACTTCTAATCTCGTGAAACATGCTTAAGATACTGTTCCACATGTGCCATTTTAAGCGTAGGCCTACTCAAAAAACAGGCCAAAAGCCATCTTTATTTTTTAAATGCCGACAATATATCACGAAATATTCAAATTTGTACCTTAATATTTTAAAACAATTTCTATAATTGCATGGAACTTTGTTAATTCGCTTTATTAAAAGATTTGACTTTGTTGATTTAACAGACAAAATACTATTTGACAGTTACCAAAAACAATGTACATAATATACTGTCAGATACAAAGTTTTGTAGAATTTTGACCTAGTTTGTATGAATATGTTGTTTATGTAACACAAAGACTTGATGTTTGTTTTGTAATTATAATTATTACGTTAGCCCCATTACTTTTGTAATTGTTAATAATTATTGATAGTGACTATATACTGTATATAATATGTTATTATTTATTAAAATGTTTGTATTTAAAAATATAATTAAGGATAAAATAGTAAATAAAGAAATTGTAATAATACTGTTGTTCATATTTGTTTTTTTATTGTGACTGTAAGCCTGTGGCGAATTTACACTGTTACTAAGTAGGTAGCTGCTAGTAGCTTGTATAACAGTGAGTCGAATATTAATTAAATGTTTTATTTGTATATCTTATGTCCATCATGTGACCTTATTTTTCTTTTTAATTGAATGTGTTTAAGGACTTCAGTTGCATCATCAGTGTGGCGGGCTACAAGTATTGGGTTCCCTTTCGGATGTGCCCTTTAGCTCTCTTGTGAGCCTCCGGACGTTGTCAGTATGGTGGTGGTGCAGATGGTTTGTTAAAGAAGCAGGCGAGCTTTACTCAAGTAACCGGTTTATTCCGGAAATTTATACTGTTCTCTTCTGGCCCGAACTTACAACCAAACTTAAGAAGATAAATTAAAGCGGGTCCGCTGAATCCCGGATCGTACCTTTAAACCCAGATTGTAAGTTTGAAATTCATGTGAAGGTCGATAATTCACAATAATTTCATTTAAACATTTAACATTTTTTACCATCTTAGTTTTGCGGTTATTATTAATCCTACACCTTTATTATAAATAAAAGATAACATGGTTATGTGTATAGAAGGTTCCAACGAGGTTGGCATGCGGAGCACGCAGGGGTTTCCCCTAGTACAATTATTATTATACAAAGGTCGGAGGTTACCTGCCATAATCCGAAGTTAAACCATAAAGGTAAAAAAACTATTTCACATTTCAAACACAGTAAGTTTGTCGCTAAACAAAAGTCTCTGATATCAGAATACGCTCAAAACTTGTATTTAATGTGGCTTCTTGTAATGCAGTGTTGTATAGGCTGTTTGAATCAAAGTTTAATCATTTTCCCTTTCAATTTAGTTGTCGGCACCCGTTGTTTTTGTTTATAATTTTAGCGACTTGTAAATTTAACCCTGGAACTGTTAAACTGCACAATTGTGCAGTTTTCCACGCATCAAAACACTGAACTTCGCCGTGCGTGACAACTCAACTTGTATTGAATATTTCACCCACTAAAAATCATCCAATCGCAATAATTCAGAAACCGTTGGAAAGTAAATGATCTATGCTTTAACTTTTGTATTTACAAGTTTTTCTAAAACGTATATTTACATACGTAATCATCGTTGCAGTTTTTGAGTTTTCTAAAAGCCAATGTCGCGCGAATTTTAATGCGCCGAAACTACCTTTAATTCCAGTTTCTATGTCTCTCAATACAGCCCGCCCGGTATTTTTCTGAATTATATCTGTATACTGAAGGATTCATCACACTGTTAACTATCTGAAACTTCCATCCAATCAAAAATCGGACAAATAGTTCAAAAGTTGTGGCTCGTTTTGTAGACCCTTGCAATTGGTCAGATTTCAACCAATAAAACATCACATTTTGCTTATATCTATTTATAGACCAAAGTTCAATCTTTCGTTTGGTATAAAGCAAACTAAAATTGACTGGTTAGGTGTTATTCAAACAGCAGTTGAAATTTCATATTTGCGCAGAATTCATACTACCGCTTGAGATTGCAAAACAAAGCTGTTTCCATTGTCTTCAACGGCCATATTTTGAATTTCCTTTGTCCGCACGAGATTTCATTTGTTTCATCTCACTTTTTTAATTCAATTGATTTTAAGTAAAACACTTTTATGATATGGTAATATACATGTATACAGTTCAATTCTTTGATTTATTCTCTACACTTTGTTATAATAATATTTCATTTTTGGGCAAAGCATATATTAGTAAATTACGTTACAACTAGGCCTAGTTTTGTTAACAATCGTGTATTTGGAACATAAAAACTGGTGTTTTCAAAATAAAAAATTTGAAATAGAAAAATGTTTTTATACAGTTATATTTAGAACTAAATTACAAAACTTTTTTAAACTTACGAAAAAATTACAAAAAATGTTTACTACTTGTTATGTACGCCTAAAGTTTAAATTTTTTCATCCGTTAATGAACATTATTTGTTTCATGAGCTAATAACTTGTACAATTTTCCATGAGTAAATTTTTTACTGGCATATATGAATTCCTTGAACTTTTTCCTACAAAAAAGCTATGGAACACTTTTGGATTGGGATAGAATTACTATTTTTGGCGAATTTTTGAAAAAATGCTTGTAAAACGCAAAACACTGCTTTTCATCGAAAACATTTAACATTGACAGTTGTAGGGTTAAAACTCTTTCGCTCTGTTGATTGCTACAGTGCAAATTGTGATTTTTTCAAAGTTACTGCAAAAGTCCATGATTTTAAAATGCGTTGTGTTGTACGTTTTATACTATTCATCTTAAAGTTGGAATAATCTCATATTTGTGAGCGATTGCTTCTAATGATCTGTCAAAAGTCCTGAAATTTAAAAAAAGACAAACAAACCGGTCATATAACAAATAACAGGATATTACATTAATACAATATTATTTGCTTGTCCTGTATCTTTAAAATGATGAAAAAATATACACTACAACGAATATTCTTTTTTAGAGGAATGGTTCGTTTTAGAATATTTCGGGTCCCACGTTTCAGGACGCCAATTCTACAACGAACAACCTTAGTTTTTTGAATAATTGTGAATTCTTCGTTGGAGAATAAGTTATTTCCACCTACTGGAAGTCTTATAGGCAATCTCACTTTGTTTGGCCTAGGTGAAATAACTGTGTGTCGAATATTCAGTTCACTGACTATTCTGACAAAAAACTTTACTTTATACTTCCAGTAATTTATTTTTAATTTTAGCTCAGTAAGAACACAAGTTAATAATTTTACTTTTTGTAAACCTCTGAAGAGTGAGTACACTGGAACTAACCTTGTAAATTGCTTATTTGTGCTTGCAATTATTTTATGAAATTTCACTTTATCAATTCTTAATCTAAAATTCATAAACTATTGGGATATTTGAATACTAGGTGTTTTTGTAAATAATAACCTTTTATAAAACAAAATAAAATTTTAATAATTTCTTTTTTCTAATTTAAAACATAAAACAAAATTCTTGTATTTAATATTTTTCAAATAAAACCAAATAATAACTTTCTTCTCAAATAAAATAATAACTTTTTAAAACTATAAGGCAGAACTAATCTCTTAATTTATTATAGTTTATTTTAATCTTTTACTACTCAAATGAATTTAATTTATACTTTAATGAAAATTTGAATTTACGATTTAATGGATTTACTTCTTTAATTAATTACAAATTTCTTAATCTAACATCCTAAGTAACCCAGTATTTGAAATAAATTTATTTGAATTTACTTCAGGCAATTTAATGGGGACTAACGTATTTTACGCTTCTACCGACCTTTTCACACTTGTCCAGGCGTCGCGACGTTGGTAGTTAAATCCGCGAACGCTGTCTAGTGATGACAAGCTACAGATGTTCTGCGTGCTGATAGAGTTGTCTTGTGGGTGAAGGTGGTGTCCTGTAGGGTTGTCTGGATGTATGATGGATGTCTTCTTAAAGATGGATGTGGTGATGCCGTGTCTGCTATCCCGGTTCGTCTATTCCCTCGTAGCTACAGTTGCATGTCCTAGTGGCCGCCTGGTGGTGTCCTGGAGTCCTGTCTGGAAGCTATACGAATCACTCCATGTATCAGCTGTCCTGTAGGCTATGTTTTTCTTCCAGAAATCCCAAGTTGGGCCAACTTGTATAGACTAAGTTGCCACTGAAGTCCTTGTAGAGTTAATGCGGTGTCTATTGCTGCATCCCAGATGATAACCGCAATGCCGTATCTTCTTACTTGTTATAAAAATTTAAAGTTTAACGAAGAAAATACTCAGCTTCTAGCACGCTAAAGTATTTTATCAAAAACAAGTATCTGCTCTCGATGCGTTAACTTACATCGCAGAAAAAATAAGGCTTATGCGCGATGCGTTACTTTACATCGACAAAATAATAATCCTCGATGCGTGATGTTACATCGAAAAGATAATAATCCCCCGTCGATGCGTTATATTACATCGAAAAAATAATAAGGCTCCCGAGTTTCCCCGAGCAATCGTTTATATAAGGTTTTTCGGCACTATTTCATTGCCAACCTAAGTTTTCTACCACTGTATTTCCATAATGCTTTAAAATCCATTTTTTCGCCAATTTCAAACTTCTAGTCTACGTAACTTTTCATCCTGAATTTTATTATAATTTTTTCATAATTTTGTAACATGATTTAGCCTTTGTTTTAATTAAGTTTCTATTGTTTCTTTGAGTACGCCCCTTTTCGTAAACTGGTCACCCTGTTCTCCTTCCATCAGTCTTGTCTTTGGACCTCCCCTCTACCGTCTTGCGTTCTTATCTGGCTTCCCTCAGTTTTGTGCTATGGAAATCCTTTTTCCATGTAACTCTTCCAGGGTTTTTCCGATTTTCCTGAAACTGACATCATTTTCCTCAGCTCGTTGTTATCTTTCCACACGAACTCGAGTGACGTTCGTACGACTCCTGGTTCGCGTACACGACCCGCGCGCGTTTTTCCGCGGCGATTTTTCCCGGAAAAGTCTTAATTTTACACTTCTTTCGGTTTTTCTTTTTCCACTTTTCTTGTCCATTGGTTTTCATTCACTAGCCGGATTTTCATCTCATTTCTGCTTCTGGTTGTCTTGCTGTGAGGTTAGGGACTTCAACGATTTTTCACAAACTAGGGTTTTACTTTACTCCCGAAACATATTTCAATTACTGGATTATTTTTACATAACTACTTCGTTTGCATACTATTTACTATTTTGAATTGTTAAAAGTTTGAGTTTAAATTTTCCATTAGCTGTAAAGGTGCAAATTCTATCACCTTTTTCCTTTTATAAATTTTCTAGTTTTTCTTTTACATTATGAATTACATTTATCAATACTAAAACTTGTTTTAGTTAGAATTTAAAAAACTTTATTTTTAACCTACTTTTTTATCCTTTAAACTTTATGAATTACCATTAACTTTTTTATATGACAAAATTTCGCTAAAACTTATTTCACCTTTATTTTAGGCCTTTTTAAGAAAAGCCTAAAAAACCTTTTCTTTTTTAAATTAGAGGAATTTTGAAAATTTTCTCATTCTTTGAAAGCTCGTATCTTACGTAACTTTATGATTTTTTAATATCTAATCTTGCAGTAAATACACCCGCCGTTAGCGTAATGCATTTCCCGAAGATTTTTATTTTTTATTCAAATCTTGGATTTTGGCTTCCCGTAGGAATCTTTTAAGTAATTTTTATAAGTTCCCAATCCTTTTCAGACAGGCAGGGTCCAAAAGTTTAATTCTACCCGATAACAGACCGCCCGCGTATACATGCTGATCTCGTGACCTACATTTGGCTTTAACTCCCGGCAAGTCCATATTATTCAAACTTACAAAATTAATTGCAAATTTAAACTCAAGACCTACAACGAGTTTTGTCCGTTGTAACACATATACACAATAATTCGACCACGCAGCTGAACCGCTAACTTGAGTTGAGCAAATTTCCGAAATAAAGTTTATATGTTTTTGGGTTTCAAAAAACTATTTGGGAAATTTCTCTACAAGCCGCCTGCTTGTACGAAGTACATTTCTAGAATTTGTTCGCATCTCAGCCTTTTTTTAGACCCGGCTCAATCGTTCCCCTCGCAGCGGAAAAACTCTCTTTGAGAGTTTGCACCTCGATCTTGCGGCTTCGGATTATAGACTGCTTCGCTTTGCGATTTTGCATCCCGGCCGTCGGCCTACGTGCATTTTAACCAGGTACTTTTATAGTATTTTACGTTTTGATCGATTTTGGGAGGTTACTACAAGATGTTTGCGTAAAAAAACAAATGAGTAGAATAACATCCTTTATTTTTTTTATATATAAAACTCCAACAAAATTAATTCTATTACGAAAAAAATCTAAAAATAAATTTACTTCCGATCAAAAAAATACTTCCGGTTGTTGGATTTTTTGGCGTTACTGCTATATTATTTTTCTGTTGCACATTTTGTACTTTATTTTTGGCCATTGAAAAGGCAATACTACACACCGGTGCAGGGCTCACAGCAAGGAGTCTTTTCGTTTTCTTTCGATACTCTGATGTCTGGTATTTAGAAACTTTGCAAAATTTGTGTCTCAATAACTTTGCTTCCTTGAATTTGTTTGGGATTGAAGGCATTACCCACAAATTTTAAAGAGATTATACCAGAGTTAAGTGCTAGAGGGTTGCTTGACTTTCTGAATTAAACTGATCCAAACATCCAGCCAGAAATGCAGTGCAATGTCTCCCACCTTTGTGGAAGCATGGGAGAACCGTCTGTGTACCATACCAGATTGCAAACCCGGAGTGGGGTTTCCTAGTTGATCTTCTCGGAAACTTGGACTGTGATGCTGCAACCCCTAGTTGTGAAAAATTGCCAAAAAAACATTTACATTGCAATAGCTGTGAGTCAAGTCGTCAGGTTTGACAAAGGCTGAAGCCTGAATTTTTATGTTTGCCAATTGTCCACATCTAAATTTTAAATAAATTAAACATTTTCTAAGGTAGTTTCACAGATGAAATTTACATCACTTGTTAGTTGCCATATGCCCATAATATGGACTATTGTCTGTATCAATGTTTTGAAATATTTGAAACATGCAAGTTACCTTAATATTATAATAGTCAAAATAGAAATGTGTAAAGTTCTACATGCTAATTTTAAATTAATAAAAAATTACTCTCTAGATAGCTGTTGTTGTAGGAGATTTCTAATTAAAGTGTTAAAAATAGCTTATTTTTAAAATGTTCCTATAACATTAGAACTCTATTAAAATATCACAAAAGTACCAATGTGTCAGAATATATTTATAACTACACAAATAATAGTGTATTATTCTTATTTTTTCATCAATTTATTTTAGTATTATATTTTATGAGTAGGCCTATTGTATAAATATTTATTAATACATTTTTTATATTGTAGCTAAATGTACATTGGGTTATAAGACAGAGAATTGTTTATATACTGGTGTTCAGTGAGTATTTTATGGTTTTACTCTACTTTCTGCTAACCTAGCAGCTCT